>VZRO01005665.1:380494-420425 GCA_013397915.1 Daphoenositta chrysoptera
GGCGGGGCAGGAGAAGCGGCCCCTCGGTGCAGGACCATCTTCGGTGTTGGTGCTGCGGCTCAGCTGGCGGGCGCGCCTGTCTGAGCCTCGGCTCGGCACCCCTTGCTCACCTGGGAGTTGCAGGCTGAGCCTGGCAGCCGCTGCGGGACCGTCATCGATTACAGCAGCCTCGCCAGACTCACGCGAGCAAGGGTGACCCAGTCACTGATAACAACTTGCTCGTGGTGTTGCCCCATGTCCAGATTTGTGCTTACACAAACACTTTTTTGTTGTCTGGAAGCCACCAAGTCAACTTTCTGAAGTACGAAGTGCCATCAGGCTTGTAATGCACCTTTATTAAGTGGGGAATAAGCCACCTCCGGGTGGGCAGTCAGTGTAAGGCATTGGAGCTCTTAAGCTGCAGGCACTCCTAGAAAAACACATTGCTAAAAACATCCAGCAGTGTTGGGCAATGGGTGGAGCAGTAACCGAAGAGGAGAATACAGTCATGTGCTAATTTTCTAACCTCCCTGTGAAGGTCTCAGACTACATGTTTGCAGTAATGCTTGAAACTGGGGGATTCTTAGTCTTTTATTAAGACCAAACTTAGCCCTGGTCCTATAACAAATAAGTGTTTGAAGAAATTGTGTGTGGGTTTGTTGTTGTTTTTTTTTTTTTTTTTAAGTGTCAAATTCAGCCCTAATGATTGTATGAAGTAATGATGATGTTAGCGCGTTCTTCCTTTGGTACCTTAAGTTTCTTCTTGCTGTAGATGTGTTCCTGGACTTTTTCCCCTTCTTGTAAGCATGAATTCAAAGGGTGCTATGTAGTAACAGAGTTGCAGTTAGGACATCGGAATGTTGATGAGTTACAGATACTTCAGGCTCACCAGTGTGTTGGTGCTGTTTCTTGCAGTACCTGTTTAGTCTTTTTTTCTGGCAAGGTAAGCTGGAAGGTATTTTATGAAAGTGATCATGCTTTGGAGGAAAGCTATGACAGTTGACTTTAGCCTTCTGCTTCCTGTTGCAGTATTTAACAGCTGTAACAGCACTACTTTTTCAGGAAGACACTGTATTTAAAAACACAGCTTTAGTTTACATGAACATGTACCTTGTTGTATACAAAAGTCAGTGTCTGTCACTGACTGTAACAGTTCACAGCCCTGTTAGAAACACACTCTAGCCACCACGTTCTTGTGGAAGCAGCACCAGCATGCTCAGCTGTGTGGCAGTTGGGGCTTGGTGGTGAAGTACAACTGCCTCTGGTAGTTACTCTGCAATTTCCAGCTGTATTTTAGATATGGCTGAACATGCTGTAGAGTGGTGTTGCACTTGCAGGCCTAACAGGGACATAAATTCATTATACTCCAGTCTAGACCAAGTTATGGAGGATTCAAGAAATAGACATTAAACCAACCTGAAGTACCAGAGCATCCTTTTTATATTCATGTCCTTCACTAACACTTCCCCTCTACTCACTCCAAACACTCTCCAGGAGCAGCATGACTCTCACTATTTGCTTTTAGAATGGGAATCAGAAAGTCAGCTGTTGCATTTGTATTTGGCTTCAATAGTGGGGCAAAAGCAGACTTTGAAATTGCTGCAGGTGGGCCCTTGGACTGTGGCTGAGCTACCACAAGCTCCTGGGGAGGCCTAAGAGGCTGCCACACTTAGGGGATTATCAGAAATGTTGCAGTTCAGATTCTCTTGTTGCCCTGTCTTGCCTGTGCCAGGCCTGCAGACAGGATGAGTGGGAAATGCCCTTGAGCTGACTTCCACAGATTTTTTTTTTTTCCTGGGGAAGTTCCTCCATACATGGGAACTCTGCTGTCTTACCCAGACTCAACTGGCAAGAGCAAATGTGATGGTTTAATTCCAGTGCTGTCCAGTTGCAACACAACCAAGCCTGTTCTTTTAATGGTTTTTCTCACTACTGGTAGCACACACACCCCTCCCATCCCCTTCCCTCTTTACGGAGCTGCAGGGCACACACTGTCCTTCCAGGAAGGGCTGTTTCTCAGTGGAACTTAGCTGTGTTCTCTCAGCCAGCTCACTCTATCCTGGCATGTACAGCACGCCATGCTCTCTGCCAGCTGGTGTCAAAGAAAAATCTTTGAAGCTCTGATTGGTGCCAGTAAACAAATGCAATTGAGGGGAAATCCACAACTTTTTATTTTGTCATAGAAGGAAATAAATAGGGCCTAGTGTATCAGAAAGGCAGTAATTCCATGGAAGAATTATGACTTACAAAGTGTAATACCACTGGAACTGAGGTTAGAATAAGCTATTATAAATTATACAAATGTTAAAGGAATTTAACTGCAGGGTGTATCAGAAGTAAATGCCAATCTGTTTTCCTCTGTGCCTGAAGTCAGAAATTCTGGATCCAGAAAGTCATTAGCAGCCATTTAGTAATTGTGGAAGCAATGCAGCAGCTAGTTTGAGAATACCTTGCTTGTCCTTCCATTAGAGACTTCCCAAGATTCCCATTTATGTTTATAAAAAGCAGCAACCAAGTCATCTGCACGCAGTTATTAGAATGTTTCTGGTGGACGCCCGAGGCAGGATGCTCCTTGCAGGCTCCTAATGGAATGTGCAGCAATTAGTGCCTTTAACAGGGTGGTGTTGGAGGTATTTTCACCTGGGGTGGCTGCAGAACGCCTGGCACAGGCCTCCTGTGCAGTGGGAAGTCCTGGCTGTGGAAGGACAGGTCCTTGCCCCTGGCAGCATCCAGCACACACGAATGCAAAGCAGCCGTGTCTGATTTACCTTTTATCCCACCAGGTTCTGCAGCAGCATAAAAGTGCTGACACAATGGTGGCTTTGATGAAGGTTTATGAAGAAGAAGATGAAGCTTATCAGGATTTGGTCACCATGGCAACACAATTCTACCAGTATTTACTGCAGCCCTTCAGAGACATGCGGGAGCTGGCGACACTGTACAAACTGGAAATCCTGGTAAGTCTGCCCTTACAAAGAGAAAGGCCAAGCTACACAGTGGGGCTTCAGCTGCTCTTGGAGCAGTTTAGGCTCAAATCACATAACATTCCTTGCTTCTGTCTGTACTTGCTTTTTTTCCTCTGCCAAATGTGTCAGTCTCCAAACATGACTGACAAATTCAGAGTTAGGGCAGAGCCACTCAGAGGATCTTGGAGTCTCCGTGTTCATGGCTTGACTAGAACTGCAGCTGTCTTCCCACCAGTGTCCCACTTAAAAGGAGAATATCCCCAGGCTTTACCTCCCTGGGGTTTACTCTCTGGGAGGCTGAATTTACAGGGATCTGAGTAGCCTTTGTTGTGCCACCTTCTGTGGGATTAGTTTGTGACATTGAGAATGTCATTCCCCAGGAATGCTGATGCACCAGATTAACTCAGTTGTGGTGGTAAAACAGAAGACAGGGGAGACCTTCCCACTCAAAGGAGTTTTCTATTACTGCTACAACCTGCTAGAACTGCAGATTAAAACATATCAGTTGTCACTGCATTCACTTTGTGCATCCTAAACTGGAAGCACATTCTGAAAGTTATGATGCCCCTGGAAATGACAGTCATTTACTGTGTTGATTTTCCTTAAATAGTGTGTTAAAATTAAAGTGAGCTGTTAATGTTCTCAGAAAGAGCAGAACAGCTTTAAGTTCAGATTAAGGTGCTTGGATACTGAAGGTCTAAACCTGTGAAAGTAAAAGGCTCCATGTACTGTTCTGAAAGTTAAAGTGGAAATTGGAAAGAATGAAACAAACTTTGTATTTAAAAAACCCTCTAAGGTATATTTAGGCTCATTTGAAAGAAAATCCTTTAAAAAATATGTTTGAATACTAGGCTTGTACCCCTGTCTCCTTTGTGGACTTGAAAACATTCTCTTACGTTTCTTTTCTGTATCCCTGTTCCTGTGTGAAAGAACTGCCAAACTGGAGAACCTGCCGGTGCAATGTGCTGTCAACACGTGGGGAAAAATAGAAGAGAACATTGCACATAGAAGAATGGGTTTGAGTTACTTTTAGTAACAACTAAAACCACTTGTGTTGGACGTGATTTTAAAGACGATAGTTTAAAAATATTTTAAGAAGTAAATTAATCCAAATGTGAGGTCAGGATTGGAAAACAAAGGTTCTGAATTAGCCGAGAGAATGAGAAATAGGCATGAGCAGTGATTCACTTTGTGACAGGTGAGGGGAAGGTCATGTTTGCCACCATGCTTGAAATGTGTCCAAGTGTAGCATAGTGTGGCTGCACCTCTGTGGGAACCAGGCAGTAAATGAGAATTTTGTGTCCTTGCAGAAATCTTTGCAGTACGATAATTTGGGGCCTAGAAGAGTAGCAGCTTTGCAGAAGGATGCTGAAGAATGGACTAAACGAGCTGAGAGTGCTGTGTGCTCCATTCAGGATATCACTGTGAACTACTTCAAGGAAACTGTAAAGGCTCTGGCAGGTAATCAGAATGATTTACACAAAAGGTTGTGTAAATACTTAACTTTGGTGACTGAGAGCTCTTCTTATCTCTGTGCAGAACCTGAGGTTCGGGTGAGTGTCCAACATAAGAAAGAAGTACTTTATTCTCTTAAGATTTATACCTTTTAATTAATTTGGTTTACAACTTGGATTTGGCTTGCCTGAGACCTGTGGCTGCAAACCTCTGCACAAAATCCATGGGTGCTTTTAATGCCTGATGTGCAAGCCTCAAGGATTTCAGCATGTGAACAGAGTGTGTTGCTGTGCAACTGTTAGGGTACGTTTTCATGGTACAGTGAAATATTTTACTTACATGTATAAGATCACAAATTCAACCTTGTATTCTTGTAATTTCTAAAGCTTCAGAAATCATTTAGTAAGATTAGCATTTTTAATACTTCAGGAACACACAAGGGCTATTAGTACACTGCATTTCTCACGTTTCACTGCCGTGTTTTAATCTACAGCAATGCACAAACAGATGGAACAAGATGAGGAGAGATTTGGTAAAGCCACCTGGGCATCAGCTTTGCCACGACTAGAAAACCTGAAATATATGTTAGCAAAAGAAACCCTTCAGCATCTGAGAGCAAGAGAGTTGTGCCTGAAACAGAAGAGAAGTGGCATTCAGAAACTCGTAAGGCCTTACAAAGCCTCCTTTTCTGTCACTGTTCTTTGAAGGGCTGATCAAAACCTACCAAAATGGTCATGGGAGTAGGCTTTTGAAGTCTTTGCCTATGAAACAATTTAGGTTTTCAGCATGGTTTTAAGTTGTGGAAAATGCACATCTGCAGTTTTTTTAATTGCTCCTTCATGTTTGAGGACACTTAGCAAAGCTTAAGATACATGCTTTTACAGTTCAGGTATCATTTGAGCATTTGTGATATTAACCTTTGAAATTGTTAGTTTTAGGGAGATAAAGACCAGATATTGTTTTCAGAGGACACTGAAAAATAAGGATACTTATTTAATATTAATCTTTGATGCCATCTAACTGCTGCTAGGAGTACCTGATACTTATTTTCCAAGAGTAGTGTACTGTACCACATATAATTGTTTTCAGGAGCGGTATTGTTTGTGCAGATTATAATGAAGTCTCTCCTGGTAAACTTAAGGTAAATTTAGGTAAATTAAGGTCGATTTTTATTTAGGTTAATAAGGCCCTCTGCTCCTTTGAGTTTCTGCTCCAAGCCATTTCTAATGCTCTGTTGTTTCCACACCAAAGCAGCTGCCAGTTAGACCAGGTTCCCTACAGACATTTGTGCATCCAGACATCTTTCATGTGTGCATATTTTGTTACTAATGCTTTTTATTTTCTGATATAGATGGAGAATCTTGGTGAACAAGAGGAGAACTTGAGTGTAGTGGAGGAGCTGGAAATACAGTATTATGAAACACAGCTGGAATTATATAATGTACAGCTTGAAGTATTGAAACATGAAGAGATGCTGCTCATTGTACAGTTGGACACTATAAAGAGACAGATTACAGGTGAGAATAAAATGTTATTTAAGCACATATTTAGAACACAGGATTGACATAGCCTGCTCTGTTTTGAATTTAAAAAAAAAAGGATGTCACTGCTCAGGTCTTGCTAGTAGACAGCACTGCTGGAAAACATTAATGCTGTGGCACCATCTGATATTTTGTCTTTTGATTAATTAGACACTAATTTGTTAACACAAGTTTAAAAAATAAGCCACACTGGTTGGTCGTCTTGCCCGCAGCTGTGATATGTGCATGCCCTGGTTTAACTTGGAATAATTTATATTAAGAGTGCTTAACTGCTCTAATTGATATGCACAGAAACTCTGGATATCTGGATATCGTGAACCTGCTGAAATAGGTCCCGTAATTCATCATAATCTGTTCTAATCTAACATGTAGAAATCACAAAACACATCCTATAATGACAAAAAGAGGTGGTTATAGCTGGAATGGTATCTGAATACTGCTGTCTTCCAGTTTAAGTGTCTCTTTGTGACATATTTATACCAAATTCGGCACCAGTCCTGTTCTTACTTGTGCTTATGAATTCTCTGTTACCATGTACACTGTGAAGTAAACATTGCTGCCACTTGTTACATAACTAAAGCGTGGTAAATAGTAAAATAAGACACCCAGTGTTGATCAGAACAGCCTTCCGTTTTCCAGGAAAACTCCAGTTGGTGAAAGTAGGAGTTAAAACACAGGGAGACATTTGAAAGAGGAAGCTAAATAACAAATGCTAACAGCATAAATTTGATCCTGCAAAGCACCCCTGTGAGTAAGGTGACATGTTTCCATAAGACTGTGAAGGACCCAGCTCGGCTCTGGAGCATTACACTTACTCATAACTAACTCACCGCCTTCAACGGCTTTTAAAATGTCATTAGCTCTTTAAATGTTTGAATAACTGTGGCAATTTTTGGTTTCTTAAAAAATGCCAAATGCCTTTTTAGAGAAACAGGATGAAGTTGTTTACTATGATACATGTGAAAATCCTGAGGAGCTCAAGGTCATTGAACAGACCATGGGACAACATTTCGCTAACTTGTCAGCTCTGACGCTGCTGAGGCAGAAGACCAAGCAGTTGGAGACAAAGCGTGGGACTGTCTGTGCGAGGAGAGCCTACCTCAGGAACAAAAAAGTAAATGCAGGCCTGGAGATGTGCATTTTCTTCAGCTGGTGTCTTGACTCACGAGGGATGGACAGGAAACATTTAGGGAAGTTTGGGCGGCGCGTTCAAGATAATTCATGACTCAGTGCCAAGGCCTGCAAGCAGAAAGAGGGGCAATGTGATTTTAAGCCAGATTTACACTCTGTGGTGTGGTGCAAGTTTGTCTCTGGCTTAGAAAGAGACCACAAACTTGCCTGGGTGACCCAGGTGTTCCCCCACCAGCTAGACCTTACCAGAGCCCTGTGGGGCCAGCTGGAGCTTTGCCCTAGCTGCCTTTTCCAAAGCAGCTGCAGTACTGGAGGAAACTGGCCTTCTGTTGGGGAAGCTGCAGTGATAGGACAACCCACACACTGATACTTTATCTGTGAACAGGAGGAAGGGGAAACTTTTAACAGCTGCAGTTCTCTCTCCAGCCTCTCAGTTCTGTGCAAAGGGCAGTTTTTCCTTTGTTTCCCATTCAGAGCAGAACACTAGGAAGACACAAGTTGACTCTCATGAACCTTCTCAGAGAGATGAGTTTACCTTACACCTGCAGTTCTGCTGGGGCAGAGAGTAGAGTTTAGGTTCCAGTATGTCTGACCTTTTATCCCTCAGTAGCCTGGACAAACTGGGAATTACATTGGAAATGTTTTGTAGGCCATCATTGTCTCTTGCTTGCAACTACTTCCTTGGCAGACACTTCTTTTGCTTCTGTTTTCATTTACTTAATTGCTGTCTATTGGTTGTATAACACTGAAGCCGAATGCCACGTGATTTGCAAATGCCTGTCCAGCCATGTGGATAATCCCCCTCTGTACAGACACAAAAAGCAACTCCCAGAGAAAATATTGAAGCATGCAGCTTCTCTGTGGCACTTGTTGCTGACAGAAGGTACCCTTGCTAGGCATTCATTGTGCTTCCCATACCTTTGCTTCCCTGGCTTTTGTACTTGGGAGCTATGGCAAATAAGGGAGAGGGGAAAAAGTAGCTTTGTATTTTTGTAGTGCCCTGCTAGCTTCCTTCTTGCCTTCCTCCTCATGTCTTTGCATGAGCTTTTTTTTAAATTTTTTTTCCATCTCCCTTTCTTCTCTTTTTTTCTTCCTTTTTTTTAAACCAAACTGTAAGACAGAGGGATTAGGTCACATCTGGACACATTTTTGCTGCAATATGAACAAAAATATTGGCTTTAGCCATGAAGGAGTCCCACAGAGTTCACCATCAGGGTCTCTCACCTGACACTAGTTGAGCTTAGCCATCTTTCTTGTCACTGCCAAGCACTCAGCCATGGTTGCTATTTAGTGGCCTGTGCACAGGAGCTAATAATGGCACAGCTGGTGCACAGGAAATGGGAACTGACTGAGAGTTGCATGAATTCTGCTCTTCTCCCAGGATCAGTGTGAAGCCAGCCATCGGCAGAGACTGCAGCAGGCAGAAGAGAGCAGGAAACGCTTCCAGCAGCATCACAGCATACAGATAGTGAGTACCAAACAGCAGCCTTGGGCAGGCTGGCAGCTGCTTGTTTTCACACACTGAGGCTCACTTACTTGTGTTTTAATGCAGAAGAGAGACAAACAAAAAGAGGAGGAGAAAAAGAAAAAAGCTTGGATAAGCCAGGAACGTCAGAAAACACTGGAGAGGCTGAAGGCATTCAGGGAGGCAAGTACTGTGAGTGATAGTAGTCCTAAATGGTGTCAAAACATGTCAGAAAGTAGCCATAGCTCACGTGTGAATGTGGTCCAAATCAGACACAACCGTTTGGATAGCCTAAAATAGGATTATGTGTAATGAATAAAGAGGATTAAATCTGCTAAAGATACAGTTTCCAGGTGTGGAATCTGTTGTAAAAAATACAGGTGAGGAAATGGCTTTAAAAGAAATACTTTGTCATTTAAATTTATCCAGGGTTGAATTTTCTGCTCGAATGGGTGAGTGGGGCAGGCCTGTGCTCTGTGGCTTTTTATCTCATTGGGGTTGACGTTTTGGCCAGTCCAATGGAGATGTGACCTCCTGCCTTATGATTTCTTTTTCAGAAATGTCCGGCTCATGTTGTTCTGAAAACGTCTCGTCCCCAGGCTCTCAGTCCCAAGTTGCCACCTCAGCAGGCTGTGGTGCTGTCCCCCCCACCTGCCTCGAGCACAGGGACAGCCCCAGCAGCTCTGTCCCCTGCACCCTCACCGAGAGCAAGGGCAGCTCTCGAGCAGCCTCCGAGCATCCTGCTTGTAGAAGACAAAGAGCCAAAAGCTCTGTGTCAGAACACCCCAGCAGATATCCCTGTCCAGATTTTTGTTACTGATGGTGACAGTAACAAAATGGATGGGATGGAGGAGCAAAAGCACAGCGAGGAATTGATGGTCTCTCCATGCTCACCACCTCCTNAGTTAAAAATGCCATCAGCAACAGAGGATAAACCACTTCCCCTCAGCTCTGATAGCCCCTCAGAAAGCCCTGCACTGCACAAACAGGATGATTCACCCAGGAGGTCTATAAATAATTGCATAGGTAAGTAGGCTCACATCAATTGGTGCTTTTTTAATGCATTTCCTGCATTTTTGTGGTCTCCCTCCCTCTGCTTCTGGAAAGGAATAGTGTGTAATTTTGATCAAGAGAATGAGGCTCTTGGAAAACTTCGTCTAAGAAACTGCATACAATAACACTGACCATAGCTCAGGATGTTAAATGAGTAACAGTGATTTGTGTGTCCTGTTTGAGACACTTGACAGGGTCCTGATGCTCCAATCAGAAGACCAGTGTGGGTAAATTTGTAGCTGTACTAAGGCTACACTTTAGTGTTTCTGATTTATGCACTACAGAGCTGGCAATTGGGCTGCTCACGTTTCTAAGGTGTGCACAGCCTGTGTCCACTTACAATTTGCTTGGTTTCTAAATAAAGGTTTCCTAAGAGAATTCATGCAGAATTCAACCAGGATTTGAAAGGCAGGTGAATAGCTTTGGCATACATTCCCAGGGAAGAAATTCTGCTCTGTTACACCTTCGCTTTGTTAGCAAGATCATGCAGGTGTAATTGAAGGGTGAACTTGGCAATTGAAAGAGTAGTTTGAATGAGAATGGAGCTCAGCAGCCTCCCAAGGCTGCCCTGGTTGCATCCTGCTAACAGGCTTATTTTTATCTCTAAGGCAAGTGGGTATTTTGACTATGTCAGAGAGATTGATCTAAGTTGGAAGGCAGCATTTTTTTTTGTTGTTTTTCACAGTGGAGCTTATGCTAGAATGATGAATGTCTTTAAACGTGGTACGTTCCTTTTCCTTTTTGACTCCTCACAATACATCCAAGCAGCCTTTGTATCCTATCAGTTAAGAGGCAAACCACAGGCAGAAATACCAGGGGAAGTTCAGCGTTTTTAGTTCTTCCAAGCTGTGGGGAAGTACAGGCAGCTGAAGGGCTGAGAGACAGAGTTGAGTTACCATGGCAAACTATTGTGCATGTAGTGCAGACTTCAGTGTGGGATATCCATGGGATAACTCTACCACAGATTCTCTTAGGAAGTCTTGATTAGCAACAGGAGTTGTACACCAGAGTAGTCTGATTGCTGTTGGAACAGCCTTGCTGGTAGATAATATTTACTGCCATTCACAGCCCTACATTGATGTCTTTTCATTATTTTTGGATAAGAAAAGTTATTTTTTGTTTATTGGAGAGATCTGACCAGTTGTTTATACCTATTTTGTGAAGAAAGCCATCTTGTCAGTAGCCATTATAGTATTTGCTAAATTACTGCCAGAGGAACATACTGAAACAGCTTCATAAGCATGTTGGTTTTAGTTATGGGCTACTCATGTCTTTGTATGTGAAAAGCCAGGAGAGGCATCTTTTATAATTTGTTTGACTAATCTTTCACCAGGCAGCCCATTTAATTAGTAGACTTAAGACTCTTTGACTTGTAGGCTTTTTAAGGCAATCTGGTGGATCTTTGCTTGATCCTTTTTAGTGTCTGAAGGTACCACAGGATTCAGCAGAATGTTGCATTTCAAGTGGTTGATGTTAATCACGTAACCTTGTGTGCACTGCGCATGGCAAAAATATTTCTGGCTGTGAGGCACAGATGGTCTGGACCTATTGCTGTCTAGGGAAACAGCCTCCCTGTCTGACAGTCTGGAGCAAGCAGCACAGAATCCAGCAGAAGGAGTAAAACACAAATTAGTGTGTATCAGGAGGACTAGTGGAAGCTCTCAGTAAGGTGTCCTTCATGGTCTGAAGTTCAGAAACGTACAGCTGGGATCTAAATCGTGTTGTAAAATAAGAATTGTTTTCTAAGTCCATACAGAAAAGAGATGCCTGTGTAGGGCCTGATCTGGCTCCCAGTGACTTCAGTGGTGCACTTTCAAGCCCTTCTACTCAAATCCTTTCATTTTTCTCTTGGCTGAGCAAAAATGCAATTGACGGTCTCAGCAGGCTTCTGGGCAAGCTAGGAGGGATGGTGGATTGTTTATAACACAGAATGCAAGAGACTTTTTTGGTTCAGTGAAATCTTTTTGAAAGCCCATAAAGTTGTGATGAAAAAGAGCATTGTCCTTTGTGTATAATTTCTTCCTTAGAGCACAACCTTGTATAATGATGAAGAGGCATTGGATTCTCAGTTCAAGGTATAAAAGCTTTAACTGCTTTTTAAAAGCAGTTCCAGAGCCTGCTGTTGCAGAGCTTGAAAGAGTCCATGCCAGAACAGACCATTCTTTTTCCTGTCGCTGGCAAAGATTAAAGAAAGAACCCTGAACACTTGGGTAGGGCTTCATACCTCTTAAGTGTGGTTGTCTCACTGATTGTTCTGTGTGGGAGCCCTGAAAGCAGAGAATATTTCCCTGCCTGTTTTGAAGGGTTCTACCCACCTGGACAACACTGTATTTGACCTTTATCCATGGAGAAAACTGCCAACTCTTTGGGAAGAACTAGAATCTACTTTTGTGAGAACTAAATAATAGAGTGTTATGTAAGGTTATCACAGGGTGAAAAATCTAAAGGTGTTGGGTTTATTAATGTAGTAAATAGATAAAAAGCAAGAACTCCAAGATGGAGGATTGTTGTTGTTTCTAGACTTTCTTCTTCTTCTAGTATGCCATATTCTGCAGTAGTAGGCTTCTAAAAGTTATTGGATGAAAGATTCCGCAGTTCCTGTATACGTGACTAAAGCATTTGTCTAACATTGGTAGAAAAGTGAAAATATCTTTCATTTTAAGCTTTAATTGGATGATTTACCTTTAAGAAGACCATGTTATCTTGATAAGGAGGCATTCTCAGCATTCTACAGGCATTCTGCCGCATTCTCTGCTCTGTGCTGTGTCTGGGTCACGCTGGTGACCTTACTTCTCTGATAAGACTTAATAAACTATCTTAAAGCAGAGAGTGCTGAAAGTTTCTTTAAAATCACTCTCCCATCAGGGGAAAACCTGGCTTAGAGACACAGCTAAGCCAGGAGCTGGGGTCCACAGCTGTGGTAACAGCAGATTTCTCTGTCGCAGGCTCCATGGATGAAGTTCTGGCTTCCCTGAAGCGCAGCGAAGTTCACCTGCGCAAAGCGGAGCAGCCCAACCCCTACGCCTCCCTGAAGGACAACATCCTCTGTGCCATCAGGCAGGGAGTGAAACTGAGGAAAGTGAATCGAGATCCTGACAGAGATGTCACTAAAGGATCCCCCAATGAGCTAGAGAAAAGCATTCAGGCAGCCATGCAGAGAATTAAGAAAGTGTCTGCTGATTCTGAAGAAGAGGAGGACAATGATCAGAATAATGGAGAATGGGACAGCTAACCAGCAGGACAGACTTACTGACTGGAACAGAGTGTGTGCCTCGTCTTGCACGTTGTAGAAGACTGTCCCTTTCAAAGTGGAAGAACTGTGTGATTGTGTGTGGTGTTCTCATAGTCCAAAATGTCTTGTAAAGTAAAAGAATCCTGTTGATTTTCTGTAGGAGCTACAGATTCATATTTTTGCATGAGAAATCATACTCCAAATTATGCTTGCACTAATAGGTGTTTTTGGCTCAACCATGTAGTGTTTTCATCACATCTGAAGACAGCTAAAATGCTGGATTGAAACACACGTTATTTAGATTGTTACTACACAGTAGGTAATGCTATCACAACAAAGTTTAAGGAGTGAAAAAATAACTGAAACTCTCTTTTGTCAGATAAAAGTAGAAGCAAATCTGGAGTGACAGAGGCAGACCAGAAAATTTAGCATAATCTGAAATCTTTCACTCCTACCTCCATTGTCCAGAAAATTCTTAAACATTTTGCTTGTCTAATACAGCTCACTCTCAAATAACTACTTGGATACTCCATTTATCATCATGTTAGAAGGTGTGCACTTACGGATGGCTTGATTATGCTGATTGGGAAAATCAGTTTCAAGTTTGAAATAAACACTACTGCAGTAATTACTGAAAAGTTTACGTTTTTAGCTGAAAGATTAAGTATAGAGAACTTTTAGATGTTAGATGTTTTTCATACATCTACATTTACAAAGACCTGTTGGCATGAAAGAAAGAGCCAAAATATTTCTACAGTATTTTTCAGGATTTAGTCCTGTAATGCAGGGCTGCATTTCTCCACTGAGAACTTCAATACATGTTTATAGCTACTCTCATGAATTTAAATTACCTGATGGCCTTATAAATGGCAGGTATTTACGCTGTGCCTGGAAGCTGACTATTTCAAAATTCAGCTCCATTCAATTCAGAGACTTGCTATTTTGGGTAGATAGTGGCAAAAATGATTCAAGTTATTTTTTTGAAGTTTATACTGACCTGTAATAAAAATATATCTTGACAGAAGAAGTGGATTCAGCGTGCTGTCATTTTAGGATAGTGCTGTGACCTAAGCAGTATTTATACCATGGTACCCTGGGTTTTGAGAGCAAGTGGCAGCCATACAGCAACTGCACTCTCACTCATTGTATATGTAAATGCCCTTATTTTCTCAAATATTTATGAATTGTAATTTGATAACAAAATTGAAAACACAGTGCTTTAATTCCCTGTTTTACTGTAGAGCAGCAGATCTGTTTAATCAGCACAGTAAATATGTATGCAGCAGTTTCCATGCGAGAAGCAGCAGCTGGGGGTTCATTTTTTACTGTTCAAGCACCTACTGCTGTTTGGATGTGAGAAAAAACCACCTTTTTTTGTCCACTGCTATCAAACCAAACAGAGACAAAAGGAGCATCAGCACAGGTCAGGTCTTTCTTAGCTCTCCCAAGGAGACAGATGTGGAGGGGAGCTGGGCACGATGGCAGTGTGCCTGCAGAGGGCTGAGAGCTCTCCCAGACCCTGCCCTTCAGTGGTGCAGGTATTTAAAGCTGAATAAAGGGGGCAGGGGCTCGGCTGGTACCTCCTGCCAAATGGCAGCACAGAGCCCTTCTCTGCTTTGTGTTGTTGCTAACTACAGTGCTAGGAAGTTGAACACAGCATAAACTATGCAGAGAATTAAGTGAGTTGCAATTTCTCCAGCAGATCTTACGGCTTTGTGTGTTTAACAACAGCACTTTAAGTCGGGAGAGGCCATCTGAGCATCAGCACCACTGGACAGTGATTTCTCCTGCTTAAGGGTTTCTTTCAGAACCATGTCTGAAGCTCATCTGGGTCTGATCTCATGTGTCCAACAGAGCTCTACATCTCAGGCTAAAAAATGTCCTTAAAAACCCACTCAGAAACTGCTGAACCCACTTGTTTCCTGAAGCCCACTTCATTTGCTGGACAGCCAACAGGCCTGCTCTGTGGAAAATGTGCTGCTGCAATTTTCTGGTTGGTGTAGAAGATTCCACCTCTATCAAGTAATCCTCACTGCCTGGTTCACCACCAAAATTTAATGGATCCTGCTCAGAGGAGCAGCTGCTGGATCACCAATTCTCCAGGATGTCAGAAGCGTGGCCAAGGTAAACACCAAAAGCACTGGCATAGCCTAAAGAGAAGAAGGTGAGAGAGCAGTTTTCAAATACGTAAGAGGCTGCTGCAAAGAGGAGGGAAGTAATTTGTTCTGCGTGTTCACAGGGAGATAAGGGGCTTAAATTACAGCTGAAATGATTCGGGGTAATGGCAGGAAAAGCTTTCTAACAAACAGTGGGAGCAGAGAGGTGCAGGGACAGATTGCCTGGAAAGGTGGTGGAGTTTCTGTCACTGCAAATCTTTGTAAGCAGGTCAGATAAACACCCCGGGGAATTGCTGGTGCCCAGATGAGCCAGGTGAGCTCCGTGTCCTGCTGCCTTGAGGCTCAGTTTGCTCTGCAGGGGAAGCCATAGCTTGTTTTCTGAGAGATGCCAAATGTAAGAACACTCAAAAAACCCCTTCTAAGCCTCCCTCTGGTTTTCCTCGTGTCTCTCTGTGACCATGACCACACCGGGCTGTGCCTCAGGCTGATGAGGCACTCAAGAAAACCACCTGCAAGAGCCAGGAGAGAGGCCTCAATCTGGATTTGAGCTCAGGCTTCAGCAGATGCCTTCTCACCTCAATGTTTGGTGCAGCTGCTGGAGCCATGCATTGTGTGGAAGATAAAAGAATTCAGGTTACTCTCCTAGAGTTGTGTTTGTGGGTGTGCAAGGGCTGATGGACAAAATGGGAGAAGCTGGATTGGTGATTGGCTCTGTGATGACCAGTTCTACCAGATCAGATTAATATTAACTACAAAAATGCTGGAATACCTTTTTGACATTAAATACCCTTCTCAAACTGCCTCCATTCTAGGCTAGTAAATGAATCCCTTGGTGGGAATAGTCTGCCCTAATTGTCTATCTGCAGAAATTGATTTTTTTCAATTGAAAAAACACAGTTGTCTGGCTTTAAAGAGTTAATAATGCACAGATTTGCTGGAAATCCTGGTCATGAGGTAAAGAGATCAATTTCTACAAATCAGTATCACTGTGGCTTATGATCTTCCTAACTATGATGAGGCCAGTCCAGACAGCAGCTGCCAGTATTTTTAGGGAGGTTTTAAAGTTAATGTATTCAAAGACTACTTGGTCTGACTAAAAGAACTTCACTTTGAAACACCAGTGCTTTGATCACAGCAAGAGAAGAGCCGTGGCAGCCGGGGCACAGAGCACTGTGGCCATAGCTGGTGGTGCCAGTGCAGCCTTGGATTTGTCAGCATTTCTGTCAACATGCTGCTTTTTGGGATTTCTGGAGCTTCTCCATAGCCAACCCCCCAGTTCAGTGCACAGGGTTGGCCCACAAGCTGAATACTGACTTTTTTTCTGCAAATGGTACTGAATCAAGCAAATCAAGCCTGAATGTGAGCACTTTGAAGTGACCCAGACTTATAGGGGCTTGAGAAAATGTGTCACATCGTGCACCTGTGGGACTGTGGGGACTCTGTAACAGGCCTGAATATAAGGGCTTGAAGCAGTGAAGGTTTGCAGGGCAGCACCCATGATCCATCCTTCAATCACTTCCTTCTTTTATGCCTTAAAATAAACAGAAGCCAGCACACCAGGAGAAAGAGGGCCAAAGAGGAAGAGTATGAAGGCATTCATTAGGACTAACAAAAACCTGGGAAATTCTTCTCTTTTCAGTCTTCCTCCATGAAGCAGTTGGTAGATAAGAGTGTGCACACTTTGGAGAAAATGAGACTTAAGGCTATGCATGCCCTCACTCAAAAAGCATGGCTTTAATTCCAAAAGCTCCTGAATTTGCATCTGAGAGCACATCTGCACACTACACACTGTAATAATGTGATATTGGTAGGAAAGAGGGACACATCATTTCAACTAAACCCATGGTGGTGATAAAAGGTGAACGGTATTGAAAGCATTTTTTAATAAATGCCACAGCAAACCTTGGCAGCAAAAACCGCTCAGAACAATATGTGAATGTATCCCTGGAGGAAACACTCAAAACTGCTCCAGAGCATGGCATTTTTTTCCTGGCAAAAAGGTATGTGATTTTCATTCTCAGCATGTCACGCTAAGCTGAGAGCAAGCAGCAACACAATTAAATCTGCTCAGGTAACGGTGACATTAACAGCTCAGCTACTTGTGAAAATGCTTTGTAAAACAAGCCATCTTTAGCTCGCCTTTGCTCTTGCAGTAAGAGTGAGCCACAAACTGCTTAGAAAACATATTTAGCAAAACTACGTTTGTTCTATTTTCCACTAGATCCCCCTCCTACCCCAAATCCCCAATAAAGTGCTGAGGATGGGGGCACAGCATCCTGCCGGGGCAGCTGCCTGCGGGTGGGCAGGGTCCTGTAGCTGTGGCTCGGGGCCAGCCCTGAGCGAGGCCCTTCTGGCAAAAAAAGGGGCCACAAGCATCCCCGAGCCCCAGCAGCACCCAGCACCCAAAGGATGAGCAGTCTGGAGCCTGGCAGAGAAGCTCCACATCCTCCTGGCAGACTGGGGTTCCCCCCTTGAGCATCAGTTTAATCCCTCTCAGTGTCACAGAGACATTTGCAGCTCCCTTCTTTCCCGAGGCAACAGTCTAAACACCATCCTACGGGTGTCCTCGCAGAGCCTTGGCACAGGTATTTCTGTGAGCCTCTGCTCCACCCCTGTTCCCATCTCTTCTCACCCAGAAGAGCGGAGCTCTGCCAGCTGCAGCAGCGAGGCATCCGAGTGTCTCGGCTCCGCGGCAGTGGGCACGGCAGACTCCGGGGGTGAGGAAATGAGTCTGTCCCGCTCCTGGAGACAAGCTCGAGTCACTTATTCATCAGCAAGTGAGTCACTGCCCTTCCCACGGTCTCTTCCTGCGAAGCAGAGGTGACAGCGGAGTGGGATCCAGCGCCCACACTGCCGCAGCCTGCGGAGATCCCGTCCCTCCTCCCGGGCCCGCCGGGCTGCAGTGGAAGTCCTGAGAAAGTGCAGCGTGAGGAGCCAGCAGCGCATCCTGTCTGCTCTGCCAAAAGGAGCTCTCGGCCTCTCTGAACGCTCCAGGAAACACCAACTGCAGAGAAAAGCGCTGCTCCTTCCCTTCTGGTTTTTAAACATCGTTCCTGTGTCTCTCATCCCTCGCCTAAAGCCATTCCCCACCCACTGAAATGACTGTGCTGGTGACCATGGGACCTCCGCAGCGTTCGGGAGTGATTAGTGAATCACTGCAGGTTCTCAGGTTTCAGAGCCAGGGATTATCTTTATAAATGCACCAAACACTGCTATAGATGAACAGGATTGGAAAGATCTCTGTTCTTCAGGGAGCTCCAGCATCCTTTGCAACCTTCATCTTCAGGCTAATGAACACTACAAAGCTGCACCCAGAGAAAAATTAAAGCCGTGGCTAATGGTAGCAACGAAGTAAGTGGCAAAAGACTAAATGTAAATAGCTTTGAAAACAGATACATTTTAGTGTGACATGATAATGCAAAAAGGTTGCCAGTGCTGCTATTATTTATAATTCCCCAAACGCCTGAATTCCCTCCAGCCAGCATATATTAAGCACAATCCAGGGCATATGCAACAAATCATATTCAATGATGAAAAGTCAGGAGAAAAGCAAGAGCTCAGTCCCTCCTGATTACAGCAGCCACAGATTTCTTTTTCATAGACTGCCAGTACTAATGAATGGAGAGGACAGGGAAGGAAAACAAAAATACTCATATCAACGTGCCTCATGTGCCAATAGATGTATCTGCTCATAAACTTGATTAATTAAATGCAAACCATTGTCAAGAAATGTTGTTCAGGGGTTTTAAGCCCTCACTCTGGCTGCAGCATCAGGCCATGGATGTGGAAGTATGGTCCTGGAAAGCTGCATGGGATTTAGCTCTGGGGTCCTGGATACAACCACTGCTACACACAAACACAGGTGGGGAGGAATTTTTGTAGAGATCCATTTTGTGGTGGAGAATACTAAATCTCCAAAGCTCTGCTAGAGCAGGACTGATTCAGTAAGATGTGTCTTGCTGCTGTGCCTGGAATACAGCCTCAAAACCTGGGCCTCATGTTGGCTCACAAAAATCTCCAATTTCCAACCTGCAGTTTTCCATCTAGAGATCATTTCATTTCAGACAGTGCTTCTGAGAAGCTCTAACACTTCTGAAGTTATTGAAATATATTCAGTGTCCAGGAAAAGTTTTGAGACCCAAAGGGAATTTCACAGCACGAAGATCTGTCTTTGAGAAATTGAGAGGCAGAGGTCAGAGCTGAGCACCACCCAGCTGCAGAGATCTGTGTTACGTGTCCCCAGCAATGCATTACTGCAGCAGGATCAGAATGTTTGCCTTGCAAAGGTTGGCTGTGCTTTCCAAACTCACCAGGCAGCCTGCACAGCTCCGTGGCAGCGTTGCTGTCAATGACAGTGCAAAGCTGCCTCGGGGTCTGGCATGGCTCTCACAGAGCTGCCTCACGAGCCTTTGGATGGCCATTTTTAGCCTTGCTCGCTGAAATCAAACCTGGCAGTGCACCTGGCAGGGCATTTTTTTCCATTTTTGAAGGATGGTTGGACTTTGCTCCGGTGGGTTCAGTGGCTGAAAAACGGCTGCAGCACCACTGAGCTCCCATCATCACCTGGCTCTGCTTTTCCAGCTGCTACTGACAGATTTTTATATCTAACATTAACATTTCTATTATTCTCAGGAGAAGGGCAGCCCATTATGTTAGTCTCACTGATGCTGCTCTTCTGCTCTGGTTGGCAATGCTGATTATGTAAAGGATATTTAATGTTGTAAATAATTAAAATTTTTTACAAGATTTTGGCTACTTTTTAGGAGTAAAAAAGAAGTAAAAGAAAATGTATGCAGCGGATTTGAAAAAAATGCTTAAGTCTTCTAGGAAGTGGGGAGACAGTTAATAATATATAATTAACATATCTTCCTTTCTTCCCTTGTTGGTGCAGACATGCCTTTAGATGAAAAGCATGGAAAATTAAAAGTGTGTGGGACTGAATAATGCTGAATTTTATATAAGTTCAACCTTGTCACCAGCTACACGTGTTATGGAGAGAGCAAGCCTGTTCCTGCTCAGGGATCTCATCCTGTACCACCTCTATACAGGCCTCCCCCATGGTGCCATGCTGGGGGTTTTCTTCCAAAAGGAAGGAAATTATGGCCTATCTTTTCCTATGCTGTTGAAGGAATTCAAGGTGTCCAAAAGGAGTACATATTATAGGGTAGTTCATCCACTTAGAGTCAAACATTTGATTTAAAGTTCACCTCATGTCTCCATCAGACATCCCGAGGTGGCACATCACAGCTCAGCCAGGTAAAACACTTTCTAATGTGTGACTGTGGAAGGACACATTCCATTCAGGAGGCTCCCGAGATTTCTGACAGGAATCCAGTCAAACATGAAAATTAAGGAGCACAGACAGCAGCAGCAGATTTCCCTGCTGGCAGCATCACTCACTGCAGCTCCCAGACCAGGCTGTTTCTTTTGGAACCACTGGACACTCACACTATGAACAGCTGGCAAGGAACAGCCTTTTACACAAACCTGAGACTTTCTGATGCTAAAAACGTACCCTGGGCTGAATGAGGCAAAAAGGCTGCAGAAGTGCCAGGTGTGGCTGTACCAAACAGGCCCCTCCGTGCCCGGCACAGGCACTGCCCCACGTGTGGATGAGTGGCAATGCCCACTGTGGCACCAGCAGCTTGCTAGGAACAGAATGGGGCTTGCTTCTGGTCACTGTAGGTGGTGGGATGTACTCACAGGTACTTCTGTTGTACTGACATTCATGATGATGCAAATCCAAATAGATAAATGGGGTTTTTAGCTAAGAATTACAGACTGTTACCTGCACTTTACTGCGATGCACATAAGCTGCTTTTGTAGCTCCTGGTTTGTAGTCCCTGGTTATTCAGAGACTGCAAGAACTTGCTGCTCTGCTTGTCAGAGCTATTGATGGCTCCTGGTAGAAAAGCTCTGACTAAAGGTCAGGGGCAGACGAGTTTCTGGCTCACCCCAGAGCTGGCATTTGCAGCTTTGTAGCCCAGGGTAACAAAGGCACAACAAGCTGCAGCCACTTCACCGTCTCCAAACCCTCTCATTTCCTCTGGGGAGGGCTGGCCTGGTGCAGAGACAGCAAACTCTGCTTCTGTGTGATGAGCACAGCAGTGCTGAGAGCATCCTTATGTGCTGAAGAGGGACCCCAGTGCTGCTCCCTGCAGGGATGTGCTGCTCTGGACTGGTGTCACTGGGCTCCACTGGGAGCCTGGAGAGGGCTCCCATCAGCTGCTCTGTGCTGATGCAGGAGAAGGGTGCCAAAACTTCCCTCCTTTCAACACAGAGGGTTAATCCCGAGTCCTTGGCAGCTTCTCCAGAGACAACACCAGCGTCAGCTGCCACCAGGGGCTGTTGCATCAGTTACAGGAATCGCAAGAGGGTTTTCAGTCCCAAGCAGGGCAACAAAAAGCTGCTTCCAGACAACAGGCCTCTCTCAGCACACAGTGAATCCAAAATTTCATGTCCAAATGTTTATGAATTCTACTTTTCCAGTCATGTAAGTACCACTAATCCTGCACCCCCTCTGACTGGGCTAATGGAAGCAAGACAAACATTTTAAAGCTCCACCTCTTGAAAAAAGAGATGTTGAGACTACCAAGTCTTTATACCATATGTATAGATCAAAATCACATTCTTCTGATCAAAGGACAGCATGCCACTGAGTTCAGACTTGCAGCCACAGAGATATTCATTTTCTGAAGTCAATGAAGGCAGTGAGACAAGAGATTTTACTTAAACTATATATTTTTACATAAAACAACTTTATGTTACAATAAAATCAGATAAAAATCACAAAGGTATATAATAAGTTCATAAAGAAAAAAATCAAGTTTTCATTTTATAGATATAAAACCCAGCATTTACTGCTACTAGGAGTCTAAATATTAACATTGACTGTCTATGGTCAATTTGAAAAAGAAAAAAAAAGAGGATAATAGAAATTTACAGCAGACAAAATGATGAGGTAAGAGATGTTTTTACAATGATCCAACTGTAGTAAACACTTCAGTTTTCATTAAAACATACTAAATATAATAAACCCAAATAAAAATATACATTTAGAGCACTGCAGTGTTTTCCCACAGTTGCATATCAACAAATTGTCAGTCATTCACTAAACTTTACTTGAAACAGTAAAAACAGGGTGTATGTTTATCTTTAGTACTAAAATCTCATAATAATCTAAATATTTTGGTATAGCAGACCACACTAGTACACTCTCAGAACTTTCAACTACAAGGGATATATTCATGTTAAAAACGATGTGCTTTGTTCATCGTTCATGATGAGCTTTATAGAATATTATGTTCATGATCACTATTAGGCAATTCAATGAAAACATCTAAATGCTGCAAAATACTCTTTTATTGAGCATAGCTTCCTCATCACATACCCAGGTTAATCAAAATCCTGCAAACTTAGAAGCTTGGTTCACAAATCTTACATATTGGTATTTTTAGCTAGTATATGGCTAAAATAATTATTGCTGACCAGTGTTAAAAAACCAAACAAACCCAACCCAAACAAAAATACAATAGCAGACAGATTTTTTTCTCAAGTGCCTTTCTCGTATGTACCATTATTATGTGGTAACTAAATTAACTAAATTTCAAAATGTGCATATAAATTTTTTGGAGGTATAGGCACCTTCATCTGAAGACTGTATGTTCAGGCTACCTGCTTAAAAAAAAAAAAGAAGAAAAAAAAAGAAAAAAAAAAAAGGAAAAGAAAAGGAAAAAAAAAAAGACAAAAGAAAAAGAAGAGCTAACACAAAACACAGTAGAAAATCAAAGGTTGGACATCCAACATCCCCCAGGGATGCAAGCAAAGCCCTCCTGGCCAGGACCAGCTCTGCCCACAGCCCACAGGAGATCCCTCCTTTTGGAAAGCACTTTCACCACATTTATCATTCACCTCCTGACTCTATTTCTCTTCAGGTACCTTATCATTTACCAGAGAATGGTATTTAAAATGTGCAAACTTCGTGTCGGGTGTACATTCCATGGTGAGCCCAAAGCCCTGCTGGGCGCGGGGCTCCAGGCACGGCATCCCTGGCCAGGCTGGGAGGGCCGGCTGGGCTCTGCCTGCAGTCCTGCCTGGGCTCATCCTGTGCCTCTGTATTGCTTTGCCTGACACACAGGTGCTTGTTCAACACGAGCTGTGCAAAGAAAAATCACCTTAGGGTAGCTTTCTGTCTTAGCATCGCTAAATCCTGCCCAGAACCCGTCCCTGCCAGCCCAGCCTGGCACTCCTTGCTGCCCCTCAGCCTCCCGAAAGCTGCACCTGCCCTTCTGCAAGGCCCTGGCACTGCTGAGGCTCTGTGGGACAGAAACAGCTTTTCCTGGTTTTGACTGAAGCGTCTGACCATACCCAGAGGTGTGGCTGCAGTGCTCTCCCAGCTCTGAGTGTGGGTGTGTCCCTTCCATCCCTCACACCACCCCTGTGATATGCTGAGGGCTTTGGGATATTTACAGGCTTGACGAGCCCAGAACTGCCTGGACAAAGGTGGGTGAGCTGGCGGGTCGGTGTGGCCATCCAGACCTTTGGCACATCCACAGCTTGTGGGCAGAGCACCTTTCACTGAAACCTCTGCTGAAACAATAGTAAAAAAAAAATTTGCTGCTGCTGCCTCCCCTCACACCTCTTCCCTTCGGATTCAGCATCAGGCACACACTGAGCTGAGCGAGGCTTTTCACCCTGACAGGGGTTTTATCTTTGTAAATCCACGGGCTCAGGAAGGCAGCACTGTATTCCTTACAAGCCACTGATGCTTTGAAGGGTTTTGCTGAGGTAACTCTTTGGAAGAGCCTAAGGAAGAGCATGGTCCTGAAGCTGAGAAACTCCCACCACTGCAAGGTGGTGACAGTAACAGGGAATTTTCCCTCTGTCACTTAAAACACAGCAAAGGTGGCAAAAAATTAATAAGGAAAAGAAAAAAACACTCGGGGAAAAAAATTAAACAGCATAGAGAAGAGAGCAGAAGTCTAAGGACAATTTGTGCCCTGCTGCCAGTGGGACATGTGTTGTTTCCTGCGTCCAACAAGCCACTGAGCAAACACTGCACAGGGCAGGGACAGCAGGCAGAACAGCAGAAACCCTTCCTGCTTGACTGAATTCATGGAGCAGCTTTAAAAAATTGTTCTCCCTAAATCGCTCGCATAGAAACCAAATCAGGTGTTTGTCCAGAAAAAAGGACATTGTCTAAGTAAGGTTTGTTTTCTGGCCACAGATGCACCCAGTGTACAACTGTTTTTAGAAAGTGCATCTCCTGAATGCTCGGATACAGAAAATGAGAGGTGGCATTGAATTTCTTAGGGAAAAGACATTTTTCTTCCAGTGAGCTCACTTAGCAAAGGAGACACCAATTAGGTGTAGACAGAACACTACAAAGTACTGCATTTGCTGAAAATGCACTTCTAGGCCAAACAGAACTACTTGTGAAGTTGAGTTAAAATTGGCAAAAAAATATTCAGCCAAATACTAAAAACCCAGAAAGGTTAACCTACTTTATTCTGAGGTGTGCAAGAAAGTTCCATTTCTTTATTTTGAAATAATTTATTCCTAATATGCGACTAAGGTATTTTTCCAAAATGTGACATAATATATCCAATGGAACATTCTCTCCCCTTGAAAACAAATCCATGCATTTTTATGTCACTTTTGCTTTCATGTGATACAAGGCAGGCCTATTTATCTCTCATTTTGCCAAAAACCCCTCAAACCCTACCATTATTCAGCAGCTCTAACACCACCTTGAAGAAGTATCTCACCCAGAGGTGAGTAAGACACTCTGCCCTGTGTCACAGGAGGCCAGCACAGATTTTTTTTCCTGCAGCTCCAGGCTGCTGATGGCACTGGGGCAGGATGGGCAGGATGGGCAGCGTGGTCCTGCAGCTGACACAAACCTGCACGGGAGGTGCCAAGCACGTCCTTTGATCAGGAGAGACCATGTGAGGTAGGAGAGATCCTGCCATAAAAACCACTTAGAGGGAGAAAGCTGTGTCCAGAAAGGGAACTCAGGGTGGCCCAGGGTGAGGTACAGCCCCCTGCAAGCCCCTGCTCAGGCTGGGTGGACGTGGAGAGCTGACCAAGGCATTGCTGATGGCACAGGGAATCAGGGTTTGCCCAGCACCGTGTAACTAATAAAACCAAACTCTGCAGATCCTCTCTGGGACAGGGATGAGTATTTCTTGGCCCTGGCAGTGTTTAAGGACATCCCTAAGCAGGTGTCTGCCAGCTGAATTCATGGTGCCCACAGGGACAGGTGAAATTCCAACTGTGCACAGAAGGAGGGTCACAGGATGGTGTGTGCATTTCGGTGGGGGAAGGCTGGCTGCTCTGGTGCTCCCATCAGGACACAGGAGGCATTTCAGTGCTGGGATGAGCCTCAGAGCTCTCAGTTTGGCACACAGGTTAGAGCCAGGCCACCAGAGAGCATCAAGGAATAAGCAGTGTGTGACATCTCCAGTGTCCTGGGGCAGGGACAGCCCAGAGAGGGCAGCTGCACTTGGTGCCCAAACACTCCTGAGAGCATGCACTGCCTCTTCTTGCCATGCTTCTTGCTCTTGGAGAGGAAAAATCCAATGAAAGAGAGGGAAAGGTTAAAAGAGATGGCATTTGGGGCGTTTAGGTGATTTTACATAGAAGCTCTCAACTTAGTGCTGCTGGGAAGGAAAAAGAAAGAAGGCAATTACAACAAGCCCTTGGATGCTTGAAGGATGGAGTTTCCACAGCACAAAGCTGTGTACAGGCATCCCTACCAACTCAACATCAGAGCAAGAGCAGGTATGTGATGCACACATCTGGGGCAAGATAGAAGAGACAGGGCAGGGATTTCTTTAAGGTCACTCCATTGCTCCTCTGGTGGGCACTGAGCTCCCAGAGAGAACTGCCTGTGTCAGTGCTGTGCACTGGCTTGGTGTGCCAGCATCAAACTCCAGCTGTTTAATGGATGCAATCCCATGGAAACACTTCTCCTGCAATTTAAGAGTGGCTTAATACATTCCTAATGAGCTGGATCTGAGATAGACCTGCCTAATGTGGAAAACAAAGATCTGGGTTAACCCCAATAATGTAATTTTTTCACAGAGTCTTTTGCGTCCTTTTACCCAGTATCATGTTAAAAACATAATTTATATTAAAACAAAGAGAAGCCCTAAGATTCCTCAACAGGAAAAGGAAGATGGAGCAGGGTCCTTGGTGCAAAAGCAATGAACCACTGTGAGGAGTAGGGCCCTGACTTCCAGTACTGCTTGCAGCATTTAATTGTGTTATCCTGTGGTTCCCAGCTGATGCAGGGACCAAAAAGCAGCATGGGAGGAGAGGAGAAACAGGATGAGCTGCCTGCTAAATTATGGTGTATATCTGACTTTCTATCAAATAAAAAGACTAAAAATGGAGACTACTTGTGCACAACCACACAGTTTCTGACGTCATTTTCAATTTTGAGAAGTCTGATCTAACCCCACATTATGCAACTGTTGAATCTTCCATGCTGGCAATGTCTAATTTTCACACGCCTACATGCTATGTACCTGATTTTTATTTTTATTTTTAAATATCAACAGCCTACAACGATTTTTTTAAAAGAGACTTAAATGGTCATAATGGTTATGAAAGGTCCTAGCTTTACACCCATTGTTTCAAAGGAGTAAAAGCAAAAATACTCAAAGCCCATTCTAAAAAACAGGCAATGAAGAGAATGCAACAGTAACAGATGAAATGGAAATTCAAGGGATAATTGCAGACAGATCCTATCTCCACCATGGAGATTATATATTTATCTGCAAGAAAGTATTCAGTGCATGTTTCATCTACAACCCACCTTTCTTTTAAAGGTCACTTTAATAATCAAAATGTGCCCAAAAAAAGGAAAAGGCCCCGAAATTCCAAGAAAAGCATGGCCATTTTATATCAGTCACTGCTGGAAAGCACTAACACAGTGCTTAACAAAGCTGTCGTCTGAATCAAGCAAATAACAATGTCATGTACACGAAAGTACCTTCCTGAATTAATTCAGATCCTGTGTAAACACTCCCAAAACAGGTTATGGAGAAAGAAGAGCAAGAAGCTGAAGGAAGTCCTGGGGGAGAGAGCAAAGCTTGGGCTGGATTCTCCTCTCTGTCCCTTTTTACATCCCAGTCTGTGATGAACTGAGCTTCCTTCTCACTGAAGGCCAGGGTATGACCTTGCATTTCTCAAAACACTCTTAGAGCTGCTGAATAACCAGTTCAAGAATTAAAGAGCATTTCTGCCTCTCGGGTTGAGGGGTTTTTTTTGTACAATCTCACTTGGTGACTAATTCCTACCCTACTGCCAGGGAATGCACAAATCATAGGAAAGGACTTTGATTTCATGTGGCCATCACCCTGCCAGTCTCCTGGGCAGAAATCTGCTTCTGAGCAACATCTTCCAGTAACCTTATGGTGCTTTTCAGATCAATGTTTGCTTCCTCACTGCTGCAGTTCAGCAGCAGCAATCAAGCTGCACGCAGAGGGGCATGAGTCCTGTACAAACCAGCAACATACCACTTCTAAAAATAAATATCTGGTCCCCAGACTCAGGAGGGCACTTTTCAGAGATGCACATAATGGTGGAACTGTATGGGCTCCAAACTGAGGGTCAGAGAGAGGTGATGCTGCTAGGCAAGAGAAGCTGTCCTCACTGACTGGGTGGGACAGGATTTCAGGAGCTGAAACTCATTTCTGCTCTGCTGACTTTGTGCTGTGTGGGTCCAGGCAAGCACATGCAACCTCTACCAGAGGTAATCTGAAATCCACTGCATTTTTTTGGTGAATCAGGCCTGATTGACATGGTCCCTAACGATTCTGGTATCTGTGTGAAGTGGTTCTCCTGCCTGCAGCTCATCACAGGCACATTTTACAAACTGCAGGGGCTCCAGTTAATCTCTGCTCCACCAAGGAATAAAGTCAATGCTGCTAAGAGTGCTGATAGTCCAGACAAGAAAAAGACTTCTTTTCTGTTTCTATGGTTGCAACAGCCCTTAAGAAAGATATAAATTTCCCTGCAACAACTAACTGCATATTCATTTTAAGGTAGATCTAGTTCCAGATTCCTGAGACAGAACCCTCTACCTGTTCCCAACCCCACAAAGCCAGAGCAGCAATATAGAAAGTTTCTAACCTCAACAGAATTCAGTGAGCAGCACGATTGGTTTGGTAAATAAACAAACAAAAAAAGAAACCCACCAAAAAAACCCCACAGCAAATTTTCAGCCTCTATGTACAAAACCAATGCAAACAAGTGGAACTTTCTAGTTATATTTTGTCAAACACACGTTTGGGATCAACAAAACATCAAACATCCAGACCCTAGATTACAAAAAAGATCTATTGCCATCTAATTGTCAACCCCAAGTTTAGACAGTCCTTGTCGGAAATCGTGTAATTCATCTATCTTCCCGTCTAGTACATCTAAAAAATTCTTTAATTCAGTTTTAAGGTTGGTCTGCCTATGTTTGCTCTCTTCGACTTCTGTCCTTAGCGTTCTGACTTTCTCTTCAAGATCTTTGTTCTTTTTCTCAGCAGCCTTAAAGACAAAAGAGACAATAAGATGAATCATAGAGAAGAAGGATGAACAGCATTTCACAGATTAGAGCAACAAATGGCAGCTGGGCTGTGAGAGTTTGCTTGAACTTCTGTAAACTGATTAACACGAGCACCTCTGAGAGCAACTGACATGAGCTTGTCTGATTAAAAGCCCACGCAGGAAAGGACACAGATTAACTGGAAAAGATGCTTTGCATCAGACTTTGTCATTTGGTTGATATCTTCAAATTCAGCCGGATTTAAATCATGCACTGTGCATACATTTCTGTCATTGCTACAGATGCAGAATTAGACACCATGCCATCAATTACATACAGAATTATCCACGGTGGTTTAACCTTGAGAAACAAACTTAGAAAACACTGTCTGAGGAATAAAATTGCTTTATTCAGCACTTTGGGATTTATTGGTGTTTTTTTAAGCTTCTACTTTGCGTGATGGCTTATTTATTGATTGGGTTTTACCTCATTGATGAGACTGCTCATTTTTGTTCTCTTGTCATGTATTAATTTATTGCATTTCCACAAGACCCGACTCGAGGAGGTGATGCCCAAAGCTGCTGGAAAGGGATGACACAGCACAGGAACACCCCCAGGTGAACTTTTACCCCTGGTGGAGATCAGCTCCACTCATCTGCTTCTTCCCCAAACGCCTGCCCTGGTGCCACTGCAGCAACAGCCCCAGGCCTTGGGGAGCTGCTGGACACTCCACGAGCCCAGAGCAGCAGAAACACAGGATCCAGGATAGCCTGGAATTGCAGGAGATGGATCCTGCATGATCCCAGGCAAAGCAATTTCTGCAATGGAGCTATTGAATCACTCCTGTGCTGGGAATGGCACTGTGTATTTTGCACGTAATTGGCATTTTTTGTTTTTACAGACTGGAGCTCTTTTGCCTTGAAACACTGAAGGCTGAACAGAGAAATGCACACAGCTACGAGAAAAAATTTGAAATTAATTTCACTGCTAAACTGTACCTGTAATTGTTCAGATACAGATTCACATTCTGACATTAGCTCTGGTATAATTTCACCCTGCTTTCGGAGCTCTTCCAGTTCCTTTGAAAACATAAAAGAAAAAATATTAGTGCAGACTTCAATTTAAAACATAATGAAAACTTGAAAAGATGAAATGGCTTTGCATATTTTATTGTAGTCTGCACAGTATTTGGATGGAAAATAATCAAAATAACCTGCCTGCACTCTAAAATCGCTAATTTTCTACAAGAATACATTTTTTAACTAAATTTTTTACTTTACATTTCTAAAACAGGCAATGTAATCCAATCTCTAGCATGAATCCCATTAATTATATTAATAGAATCTTAACCTAAACCATATACCTATGCTAAAGATACATTAAATAGCAGAGAGATCTGAAGGGCTGTAATGCTACAAGCAATTTATAGATGGTAGCAAAGAGCAAATTAGACAATTTCAATGATGAATGACAGCAAAGAAAAAGGCCAGTGGCATTAGCAGCTGCACATACAGACATCACTACAGAACACAGGTGTAATGGGCTTTCCTCCATGGAACAGCTCTGAGAACCACCACCTACCCCCTCCCCAAAATGTGTATTTGGTTCTGGCCTCGCTGCCCAAACTGAGCAGGCTTGATGGAGTTAATGGAAAGAGCAACTGTAGGAATCCACATCTCTGCTGGAAATTAAAACGACTTGAAAAAAAGTGCAAAATCCTCGTCCAGACACTGCCCATGTGGGTGATGACCTCCAGAGAAAGCAGGGCTGTATCCCTGGACTCCCTGGGCTTGTGCAGAGCATTTGACACTGTCCCACACAAGATCCTGGTCTCAACATCAGAGACAAATGGATTTGGTGGAGGAAGCACTTGGTGGATAAGCATCTCCCACACGAGGAGGGTATCAGCAGCTTCTCTGACACGGCCATGCCATGAGCAGACTCCATGTGGGTTTGGGTTCCAGACCATGAAAGATTACTCATGGGTAGTTCAGAGCTAATCAAGGACCTGCTAATGTAAGCATGAATTTTTAAAACAAGTTCGTGCATTTCCAGTGTAAATGGAAGACGGGCGTGTAATATTCACAAGTCAATCAATTTTCTGGTTCATTTGGTACAGTAAAAACGTGAATCTTGAGGAGACTGTTAGGAGAGAATAAGGGTTGTTATATATACTATTGCCACAGAAAGGTTGGGAAGACAGCATTACATTTTCCTTTGAAATATAGGGCTGAAAAACATTATATTTATGACAGTGCATCAAAATCCATCTCCCTAAACTATTTCCTTGAGCCACCATAAAACCCCTTAACAGCACTGCTTTTAAGAGCACCAGCAGAGATGCTGTAATGGCACATGGCAAACTTTACTGCACTGCTTTTTCTCTTCAACCAGCACAGAGCATTTGGTCACTGTGACAACGGAAAAAAAAGAGCTTCCCATTATTTTCCCCACTGTTCAGGGGTTCCAAGCCATCATCCTCCTTAGAAAATTAACACCCCGTAAAAAATGACAAACTGGGGTACTCTAGATGAATCTGAATTTCTCACTCTTGGCATTAGTCCTAAGATCAGAGGGAGACCATAAACCAGCAAAGCTGCTCAATATGAGCCATCCAGAAAAAGAAACAGGACTTGTTACACAAATGCCAAATTAGTTTGCAAATGATGTCTTTTTAATGGCAGTCCTGATGTCTATGGGAATTTTCAGCACGGGGAGTGTCAAATGAATCTGTTCTCAGCACACATCTGTCTGGCACTGGGCACCAGGTTTCACCACTCTGGCTCTTCTACAAGGACAAGTGTTGTGCACATAAAAGCACTGTGTGTTAACCCCTGCCAAATTACGGTGTGCAGTCACAGCACATGAAACACAAAATCACAAAACGTGGATGGAGAAACACTGCCAAACAAGGGACTGCACATGGAAAACCTAGAAAGAGACAACATCCCAAGACATCAGGCTGCTTCTGGTGGTAGGTGAGCCACTCCATAAACCCACATCCCAAGAGAGAAGCAGAAAGTCCCACTCAAACACAAAAATGCCATTTCTGTGTTCAGGGCACTCACCAGCTCTTTGTCCTGAAGTTCTGTTTCCAGTTCCTGGAGACGTCTACTCAACTGTGCATTTCTTTCCTTCTCTTTATTTATTTCATTGCACTGTTCCTCTAGTTCTTCAATCTTTAAGAAATGTCAGACATTAGGTGAATTTTTTCAAATTTCTGAGAATCTGGGACAGAACACAGCTGATGAAATGGACATGGGATCTGTTTCCTAAATCATAGCATTTGATCCACTGCAACCAAATTATCGCTTCTTTCCTTCAAAAGAGCCAATTTACACATCCACTAGGAAGCCCTGGATCTGTATTTATTCTTACAGTCTCTCTTATAAGCACTCAGGAATGCAAAAAACACTGAGCTGCTAAAATAAGTGGAACTGGGGATAAAATCTGCACTTCACTCCTACGAAGCCAACACAAGACCACAAGGAATGGGTTTTCTTAAAACAACAAGGAGAAGAAATCTCTCAGGGATTGCTTATTATTCTAGCTGGTGTGTGAGGGACACAACATCAAAACTTTGGAGGGAGAACCAGTTCAGAGCAACATCTGCAGCTTTGTTCTCTCGCCCAGGGATGTGCTTTGCTCTCTCCACACCTCCTGCTGCCAGCTCTGGACTCAGCTCCCAGGAGATGCACTTCCCACAGGCCGATGGACCAGCTCATTAAAGTATCTACTTTAATTCTCAGCTTCTTGTTGCTTTGGGATTATAACTTCCCTCATTTGAAGGTGGAGCAATATGCAAAAGATTCTGACCCAATTAATAAAGGAGAAGGAACTTCCCAGGGTGCTGCAGTGGTGCAGCGTGAGCTTCGAGCAAGGAACCTGCTTGGGGGAAAACCTCAGAAAACCTCCCTGTGCAGAGAAAGACAGCACATTATACAGCCAGCACTGCTGCACAGTCTGGCTGGCCACCAGCACGGTGACTTGGAAGCTGCAGCAAGGTGATGTTTTAATAATCTCTAGTACAGCTACTGGGAAGTGGCATGTGCTGGTGAGAACAACTTTTCTCTGCAACAGTACAGAAAAGGAAATAACTACCCTTGAAACGATGATATTTTCCTGTAACCTATTGTTCTAGTCTCTCACTTCTCCCCTATCCACAAGAGGCTGGATATAGGAACCCAAGCCATGTAACAACTATTATTAATTTGTTAATGCAACATCAGTTAATACAGCTCTGGTTTGATCTCTGTGTTACCACCGTGCACTCATGAAACACAAGTGAATGAACAGTGAGTATCTGCCTCAGAAAAAAGGTGGTTCCACAAGGATTTTCAGTGCCAACAGACAACCCACCTCCAATGCTGAAGTACTACTTGCAGCCTACTGACACACAAAAAGACATGAAATTCCTTCCCTCTTCAAAAGCAAACACTAAACAAAAAAATATCCTCACCAGACTGATACAATCTGATCTCTACTTCAATGTCCCAGTGATCCATCTAAGCAAGCAGGAGAAGGATCCAGCTTTTCCAAAAACATTTAGGATGAATAGGGTGAGCATATCCCTGCAAAAGCAGCACTGGAAACCAGGATCCCCCGTGCCCATGGGCTGGTGCCAGGCCCGTGTGGGGCTGCTGCAGACAGCTCAGTATTATCTGAGAGACAGAAACAATCACTGCTCTGAACTGAGACTTCACAAATTTAAACTCTGAGCTGTTCTCTGCTGCAGCCCTTGCTAACCCTGCATCTCACACAACTGAGAAACGTGCTCAGCAATGAAGGGAAAAGGCTTTTGATGCTGCCTGTTGGCAGTTTCTGGATGAGATGTGCCAGTGGTGCTGGAGGACCCGGCTCTCAGCCACAGTGCTGAGGAATAACTCACATCCTCATTGCCCTGCACGCTGTCGGGGTTTGCTTCTGACACTGAGTGGTTCCAGGCTGGGCTCCCGTGGGTAACCAGGCCAGAACCATGCCCTCTGCTCACCCATATCTGCCAGAATTTAAGTGAGCTTTGAACGGGAGATGCAACAGCAGCCCCACTTTCAGAACCTTTCTGGTTTCTCACCCCAGCCAGCAAGCCCTGCTGACACCAAACCTCCCAAACCCCAAGGCAGGGAACCTCACACGATGTGGCAGCTCCTCTGACCCCTCCCTGCCAGCTGTGTGCAGAGGGAAGCAGCCACCTGAACTCCCCATCCACCAAAGACCAAACCCATCTCCCAACACACGGCGAGAAAGCTGCAGAGATCCCAAAGAAAGAGCTACGGTGGGAGCAGCTGAGTGCAGGGGGGCTCTCCTGTGGGGATGTTCTGCTACCTTGCCCCTCAGCTGCTCGTTCTCCTCCTTGCAGGCTGAGAATTGCTTCTTCCAGTGCTCGATGCTGGCTGCTGACTCCTGCAGGGCTGTGGACAGCCGGGCGTTGCTCTCCCGCAGCGACTGCAGCTCCGTCTCCCACTTCTTCACGTTGGATGAGCTGGGAGAAACAGGACACCGTGAGGTGGTTTCACCTTCTATTCCTGTGAGTTATTCTTTACCTGTCTGCCAACTCCCCACACCGTGGTGTGTTCACCATTAATTTGTTGCAGCAAAGTGAACAGCACTCTGATGAATGTAATTGCCTTTAGCCATTACGTGCCTTAATTTGGCTGTCTCTGTCAGAACAAAGGGATCTACCAGCTCCAGCAGCAGTGCCCGGTGTCTGGAACCGAAGCCCTGCTGCCAGAGCAGGCTGCAGGGTCCCAGGCTGGCAGTGCCTGGCCCCTGTCACCTCCCGAGCCGTGTGGCTGCAGCAGCTGGGGCTGGACACCTGGCACCCCTACAACACAGCCACTCTGCACATCTGCAGCAACCCCAAATGGAAGATTTCAGGGGCTTGACATGATCTATATTTGAATTTATTTTAATGCTGAGTCTTAACTATAAAAGTGTTACATAATGCTGCAGAATTAAACTACTCATTCCCCAAAGCTTCGAGCTGCAGCAGAGAGCACGAGATTAGAGGGTGAATGGGAGGAAGGCTTTGAAACTCCCCGTGTGCCACTTGCTGCCTGCCTGTGGAGGTGTCTTCAGCAAGAGGAATGAGCCAACATCATGGTCTGAAACAGGCTGAGCTATTGAAATGTCAGTAAAGAGAGATGGTGTACTTCAGACATAATTTATGCAACCTTGGAACTGCTGGCTGGACAACGCTGCTTACAGTGATGCTTTGTTTTTTAAATACCTTTTTAAGAGTAGCTTGGTCTTGTTGGATTTTCTCTCCATTCACAGATACACATTCACATGCAAGAGGCAGACCAGGCAAGGTCCCAATAGAGAATTATTCTATTTTAATGTTGTAACTTTGCATATTGCAACGGCTGTATTTTCACTACAGCTGCAAATTACTCTTCTCAGCATTTTCAAATTATTTATCAAAGCAAATAGCAAAAAATGTGATTTCAAGGGGCTCTGTCCACAATTTAGAAATATCCCCTAAGACTTCCAAGCAGTCTGATGAAATTATATTTCTCACTTCAACTTTTTATGGTTGAGTTCATCCCCTTTCATAATTTTAAATATCCATATCTATTTTCATCAAACTAAGTGTAGCAAACTCAAAGAGGAAGAAAGATTGGCTTCACATGTTATCAGCAGCAATTGCTCCCCTATGGCTTTAATGTTATTTCTGTAGTTCTAAAACTTCACGAAAGAAGATGGTTATAATAGTTGGCATCAGCAGAATAAAAGAGAGCTTATTTCTTCACCAACTACATCAGGAATAAACGAAATGGTAAATATCTCTCAACTGGATACCAGGAGGTCCTTGCTAAAATCTGCTCATTCATCCATTCTGCTGCACCATTTAAAATTAATTACAATTCGAATAATTTCTGTTAACATCATTATCCGTCAGATAATTACAGCACACTTTTCCAATGCAATTTGGGTTCTACAGGAACTTCACCTTTGGGCTAGAGCAATTTTTAATTTATCATTCTCAGATTTGAGATGTGCCTCAGCAGGGCCTCCGTGTGATGCCTTCTCGTCGTCTGTGCCATTCACACTTGAGGCTCGAGTGGATGATGGTGTTTCACGTCCAGACTCCTGCAGCACAACACACAAACCAACACTGGGTGTCTCCTGCATCTCCTGCAAGACCACAACACCAATTTCTTTGTAATCTTGATCCCACACCACTTGGCTGAGACCTCGGCTCTCCTGGCACAGCAGTGGTAACACACACATACCCTTTTCATCTTGGCTGCAAAGCTGGTCTGTTTAAAGAGAACGAAAAAATTATAATGATACACAAATGGAAGTTTAAAGGGTTCAAAAGTTTTAAAATTTTTTTTTTCCCTGATAAGGCTTGTGCTTTCTACAGGTTGTTTGTTTTATTTTTAAGATAATGAAACAATGCAACACACAAAGCACAAACAAACAGACAAAAATAACATTGCTCCTCCAAAGAGATGCTATTCACACACTGCTTGGTGCTGACCACCAACAGGGAACAAACACAGTGAACTACAAAGACCATGACCAAAATCTTTACAAAATGAGTATCCAAAGTCAGCCACTCAGATCGATCTTTGTGGGCCCCACCAGCGGGGGTGGTTGCAAGACTAAAACCATTCAGCAGCTTTTTCTGATCATTCACCTGAATTCCTCTCTGACCAAAACCTGTCTAACTTCCCTCCAAACATCAGCCCAGGCCAGGAACACCTGCTGAACAGGGTTCACTCCTACCTACAGCAATGCACACAAAAATACAGCCAAGCATGCAGAGAGCCTGGGACAACACTCAATTTCTTCTGTTTTAGGAAGCCCAGATGTCCCTGGACTCTTGGTGGCACAAGGAATGCTGCCTGGGAGAGTGCACTGTGCACAGATACAACACAGGCTTCTCCTGACCCCCCTAAAGCCCTGCCCTGCTCCCCCAGAGCTCCCCACCATCACCCCTCAGCAAGGGAACACTGGGCACAAAGCTCTCCACCGGTAAAAGAAATGCCCACAGAAGTGGGTTGGACAGGTGACAAAAAGAAGGATATCGATGAATTTCATTTACTCTCTGCTGAAGCACTACACTGACTTACTACCCAGTGACTCAAATTATGTTTAGTCCAAATCAAAGCATGCATAGCTTTCCCTGTTATTAAAAAAGTTATAACAGCTCAAGGACTGCTGAAAAAAATTAGATTTAAATGAAAGTAAAGCACATGGAGGGATGAAAAATATTCCTCTGACAATGCTAATGTCCAGCAGCTGACAATTACCTTCAGCAATCTCCACTTTATATACTTTAAGCTAGCTGCCAGAAGCTGGCACAGTCTATTTGAAAATCTAAATTTAAATTTTTTATCCTGTATGTGTACAGGTATTAAAGCTAAATTACAAACCTGTGAATGATTGCTTGAGGTCTCAATTTTCTCTTGAGATCTGTCTCTTGCAAGTTTGGCAGCTTCTTTTACTTCTTGGAACTTCTCTGCAAACTAGAAGAAGCCATGAAAGATATTTATTAACATGATATATCATCTATTGAACCACTAAGGTCGCTATCTTTATACGGTCTCGATCTCCAAAAGTGAAAAAGTAATTTTATTAATTTAAAAATTTTGGCAAGAAAAAACATTTTAATTCTTTGGCAGGTTGGTTCTTCCAAAAGAAATGGGGGTGTTTCCAAAAGAGGGACATCTCTATAATTCTGGCCAACCACAGTAAAAACCCATGGAGAAAAAGGAACTGCTGGTGTCTCCTGGTTTGCTTTAGTTCTGTTTATTTCCTCTCCCTTCTCTTTTTCACTTGGTGTTGACAGTGTACTGAAGACAAAAGTATTAAGACACATGTTTGGATAAAAATACTATCAACATCTTCTATTCCTAAGAGCAAGTGCATTCAATTAAAGAATGCAAATAAGTTCATCTGCAGGAGGTAAGCAAGGGATTATCAAGACATAGGAAAAAGGAGAAGAAGGAGGATCTGAATGTATGATGGACTCATATGAAAACATAGATTTTCTGAGCTAACTTTCTTATTACTTTCAAAAATAAAGGTAGAGGATTTCAGATAATGGCCTGAATGCTTCCTGCAGGAGGGTTATATCAACATGGAGGAGGTGAGGGGAAGGAAAGAAAAGGATGGAAGGTAACAATCCCAACCTCTGCGAGTTGCTGTAGGACATCTGCTCCAAAGCCAGCCTGGCAATTTTGAAATGCAAGTATTATCACAGCCAGTCAGGGCTGCAGGGCTTCAAACCCTTTAAACAGTCTTTAAAATTATAAAAGGGGGATTACAAAGATGAAAAAAAATGTATAATACACCATGTATTTTTAAAATTAAGATGTATCCACTATAAGAATAGGTAAGTTTATCTTTCTGCTTGGTCTTGCTTGCCTGTGTTTAGAAAAACTTGAAATGCTAGAAAGGCAAGACATTTTAAAAGTAAAAATATAAACAGATGTATTTATTGCACAGTTTGTGAACAAAAGGATTGCCATTATACCCTTGGATAATTCAGAACACTTATGAAAAAACTGTAAATGAAAGCATGAAAAAAGCCATCCAATTTTACAGTGGAAGAATAGGAACAATCATTGTTCACTTAGTAATCTTGCCTTCTAACTTTAGATTTACAGCAGGTATTTAGCATGTGCTCTCTCAGTAAAATGCTGGGACTGTAGAGACTGATTAGACAAATCCTCTCCATTTGGCCTCCAAGAAATCTGGATTTACATGAGGAGACACCTGTGTTTTGTATAACACAAACGGCAGTTTCCTACAAGCACAGACACACATTGTGGTCAAACCCCATGGACGAGCACATTCTAAAAGGTGAGGGACGTTCTGGGTGTAACCTGGGATCTGTGGTGGGGCTGGTGAGCAAAGATGGAGCTCTGGGATCCAGCTGATCCCTTCCAAGAGCTGACACTGGAAGATGGAGCTCTGGGGTCCAGCTGATCCCTTTTCAAGAGCTGACATTGGAAGATGGAGCTCTGGGATCCAGCTGATCCCTTCCAAGAGCTGACACTGGAAGATGGAGCTCTGGGGTCCAGCTGATCCCTTTTCAAGAGCTGACATTGGAAGATGGAGCTCTGGGATCCAGCTGATCCCTTCCAAGAGCTGACACTGGAAGATGGAGCTCTGGGGTCCAGCTGATCCCTTTTCAAGAGCTGACATTGGAAGATGGAGCTCTGGGATCCAGCTGATCCCTTCCAAGAGCTGACACTGGAAGATGGAGCTCTGGGGTCCAGCTGATCCCTTTTCAAGAGCTGACATTGGAAGATGGAGCTCTGGGATCCAGCTGATCCCTTCCAAGAGCTGACACTGGAAGATGGAGCTCTGGGATAGCTCTGGGATGCAGCTGATCCCTTACAAGGACTGACACTGGAAGATGGAGCTCTGGGATAGCTCTGGGATGCAGCTGCTCCCTTCCAAGAGCTGACACTGCACATGCCCAGCCCGTGCCCTTGGATGGCAGCAGTTGCCATCTGATGGCACTGCAGTCACTGCACGCACAAATGACTTGATTACCTCTGTAGCACTCCACAGATCGTTAAGAACAACCACATTACATTTGTGCCTTTAGTGATTTAACTCTAACTTTACACAAAGCATCTCTCCTGCTGTGACAGAGCAGCTACAACCAGCTGATTATTTCTAAAATATTATATCAACAGTAAGTTCTACGTTTGTGTTTCTTGCGGATAGTGCAAGGCTGTCTTGAGCCTGTCTTTTATAATAAATCTTTCTCTTTTACAATAAATCTCTTCATCTTATGTATGAAAAATTTATGAGGGTTCTTCATGGACGATACGAAATATGAACAGACAAAAAGAATTGGAAGTGATCTATCAAATTTTATTTTGCAGCTATCTTCCAAAAGCACACAGGAGACTGCTGTGAAAAATTATGTGAGCCAGGAAGAAAAGGACGTTTTTCCACATTTCCATAATAAAAAATTGTATATGATTGAGCAACGCTAATCTTCAATACTAACCCAATAATGACCCCATTGCATAACAGATTTCAGTCATGTCTCCAGTTCACCAACACGTGTATTAAACACATTTGCATTTAGACAGCAATTGCTGCTCTGAGCAGGGCAGTGCCAGCCCCAGCCCTGCAGCAGCCACTGCACAGCAGCAGAGCAGGAGCTCCTGCAGCCACCCAGAGCCCGAGGCTGTCTGAGAGTGGCACAGCCACAGGGCCAAACCCCTGCGAGAAATCAGAGCTGATTTCTCTCTAGTAACCAACTGCTTCTGCTCCAAACACAAACAAGGCAGTGCTTTCTGAATGTCAAATTCCTAATGAAAAAGTGAAATAATCTGTTCAGTAAACGAAAAGTTGGTAAGTGTGGTCTCAAGGAGCAATGAAAAGCTAAATACCCAAAACCAACTAAAAAAAAAAAATCATAATGTTTCTTCTCCTTACCTCCATGCTTGCACTCCGGCAAAGTTACCCAAAATTA
>VZRO01005670.1:1526-12315 GCA_013397915.1 Daphoenositta chrysoptera
GAGAGGAGAGGAGAGGAGTGGAGAGGAGAGGAGAGGAGAGGAGAAGGATCACTGATGGACGTGGTAAAGAAGAACAAAAAAGGAGGAAAGACAGAAAAGCAGACAGAGACCACAATGGACCGAGGCAGCTCCAAGTGGGCCAGGGAATGGTTTATCAGGCATAAAACACGGAATGGTTTGGGTTGGAAAATGGAAAATCCATCCCGTCCCCCCTGCCATGGGCAGAAACACCTTCCACCATCCCAAGGTGCTCCAAGCCCCATCCAACCCAGCCTGGGACACTTCCAGGGATGGGGCAGCCACAGATTCTCTGGGACTTCCATCCCATGCCAGCAGAGAGCCAGAGCTGGGGGTCCAGGGCCCAGGCAGTGGTGACACCCCTGCCCCGGGAGAAAGGAGAGGATCCCTCAGATCCCTTCCCACCCAAATCTCTCCAGGGTTCCACGTCCCCCGGCTGGGAGCGCTGAGGAACGGGCAGGGTTGGAGGGGGCTGATGAGGATGATGAGGAGGGGAGGAAATGGGAGCCGGGGGTGATGCAGGAGGCCCGGGGGTGACGCGGTGGTGACATCAGCACCCACGGCGCGGCCGGGGGGGCGCGGGCACGCGGGCTGGGGGTCGGGGTAAACATCCTGCCCAGGGAGGAGCCTGCTTTCCCAGATATTCCCCCGCCAAACTCTCCCAGCCATCATCTCCCCCTTTTAATGCATCTTTTTGAACCATTTCTCTAATAACTCGGAAGAAACCCTCATAAACTCCCTGTTAGCAAGAGGGTGGATTATCCAGGCACGTTTTCGTTGCTTTATTCCCTTTAAAAGCTCTGCTCACCGATGGCTGGAAAGCCAGGAGCAGGATTTTCCTGGGATGCTCAGCTGCCCGGCTCAGTTACTCTCAGCTCTCTGTGCTTATTTCTGTGTTTGGACTGAAATAGCTCCCTATTTTTATTTCCTCAGAACTTCCAGACAATGGAAAGGGTTTGCTTTTAAATCCGGGTGTAAGGGATGTGAATATTTGAGGATTTAGAGCTCCTTTTTCATTCCAGTCTGAGCAGTGACTCTCAGGAGCTTTACCAGCGACTTATCTCCAAAAGAAACTGTTCCTCCACTGCTTCCCACTGGACAGAGTCATCAGTACTGATCAAATTATTGTCTTATAATTAGAAATTGCCCACATTTAGTGTTCATAAGCCTGGCAGAGTATTCCCTGCCCTACAGGCACTCATCTTCCTGCTCAAAAATTGCAATTTGGCCATAAAATAGAAGAAATCTGAATTTATCCTCATGGGCAGCTTAGGGAGAAGTCAAGGGTCAGCTGAGTTTGTGGTCACTGAGGTGCCATCGGTCTCTAATCACACCCTGCTGTGGGGTTTGGTGTCCAGATTTGGGGCTGTGCACTCAAATCCCGCAAATTTGGCACTTTGAGGGGCCCTTTGACGGAAATAATAGGAATTATAACTCCTGGATCTGGGATACAGCTTCCTGCAAATGGTTTTCCAAGTGTTTCATGGTGGAACAACCTGGGATTGTGGAAGGTGCCTCTGCCCAGGGCAGGGATGGGATGGGATTTAGGAATGGGATTTAAGAATGGGATTTTATGTCCCTTCCAACCCAAACCATTCTGGAATTCCAAGATTCTCTGATGCTGCGTTTAAACTCCTTAAACAAATCCCTGCCACAGCCTCTCTCCAAGTTCTCCGAGGCCAAAGAGCACAAAGTTTGTGCTGCAGCAGGAGTGACTCAGGCCAAACACGAGGAAAAACATCCCAGCAATAAAGAAACAAAGTTTTCAGGAGAAGCTCCACTTCACAGACGTTTACAATGAATTTATTGCCTCTCCAGAGCGAATTCCAGCCCCAGCAGGAATGCACAGGCCGAGCAGAAAGTGCTTCTGGAAGTCACAGGGATAAAACTGGTCCCGTCTTGGAAGAGGAGCTGGAGCTGACCTGGAGTTCCCCTCTGGCTCAGCTGTTCTGAAAATCCCCATTTATCCATGGGAAACGAGGGCAGGGAGCAGGGAGAGGCCATGGCCAACGTCACCCAGCAAAACTGCAAAGCAGGACTTGGGTCTCTGCTCTGGGAGGGCAGGAAAAAAGAGGGAAAATGAACAACAGCAGAAAAAGAAAAGTAAATAAAGGCTTCACTCCAGGCTTTTCCTGGCTCCTCATCCCAGGTTTCCCTGAATTTTTCAGGTGTATTTGAAAGGAATATTTTCCTTCAGTTCAAGAGCTCAGCAAAGGCAGCTTACCTTCTACCTCAGCCTCTCAAAATCTCCGTGTCTGGATCAGGACATCCACAGATCCCGGATTAGCAGGGAATGCTGGTCCTGGCAGGGTCAGTGCTTGTCACTCCTTTGGGAACAGCCTCGGCCCAAGGTTGCAATAATTCCGTTCAAGAGCTCTGCTCTCATGTGGAGGTTGCAGTCACCGTCCTCCTCCAGTTTAGAAGTTAAAATCCAGCCTGGTTTGAACTGGTTTTCAGCCATAAATCACTGGGAATGCTGGTGAGGCTCAGCTCAGACAAGGCAGATATTCCCCCTCCATTCCCTCCTTCTGTACCCGGGCCTGGTGTCAGTGCGCAGCTTATAAAGGATTTATTGATACAAAACTCCCTCCCACCGAATCCCAAAGTTTTGGATGTGGAGGGAAAAGCGAGAGGATTTCATCCCTTGGATGGAATTCCAGCTGAGATGAGCCCAAATCCCAGGCCTGGGCACCCCCAGATGAAGAGGGGAAAGTGAAGAGAAAGGCCCAGCCGGGTCCCCTAAGCTGGACCTGGCTCCAAATCCACGTTCCCCACTCTTGTGGTGGGTTAAACCAGAGAATCCCGGGCTCTGGGACTGGGAGAAGATTCCTTTGGAACTTTCTTCCCTCCTCTCCTTGTATCAACTGGAGTTGTGACACCAAATTGAAACCACGCAGGCGAGGCCTGCTCGACTCGAGGTTTTCATATTTTCACCAGAGAGCAGCGAACCCAGCCTGATCTGTAAACAAAGAGCGGCAACTCCTTGTCGAAAAAAAAAATCAAATCACAATCATAAACTGGAAAACAATCAGGTTTTGATGCAAATTCATAATTTTCCATGGGAAAACCTCCAAAATTCCATGGCGGGGTATGTCAGATGGATAACAGATCCAGGCCAGCTTCAAACCAGCTCGCACCGGTACCATAAAGGCCAGGACTGGCTGTATCAACCCAGCATTGACTCCTCTGCCCGTGTTTACACCAGAAATCAGCCTGCTATTAAATCCACATTGGACCATGGCTCTGCTCCCTCTTTTCCTTTGCCTCTGGCCAATGTCTTCCCAACAGCTTTAATGGGTGTAGTGATCCCAGCAGTTCCCCGTGGCCCCTCCCGCCCTCAGGATCAGATATGGCCAGAGGGGCTGGATGGGCTTTTGGTCCCTTTCCAACCCAAACCATCCCAGAGTTTTCTGTTTTCATGGAGTTGCTGAAGAAAATTTTCGGTTTTACCCCACCGAGGAGCTGAATTCTGCACCCAATCCCCTCCAGAATGACCCATGAATTTTCCTTGGACTACAGCACGGAGCTGCCAATATCCCAGCTTGGGGAATCCAAACCTGGCTGATTTTCAGGAGGGACCTGAGCGGGGAAAGGACCCGAATCTCCTAAATCACTAAACAACGAAGTGATGTTTTCTCCGTGCAGGGAGCTGGATCCTGGGTTTTAGGAGAGATCCCAGGGAGCATTTCCCTCTCTCCCGGCCAGCCCTGTGCCAGTAAATGCTGGAATCAGGCACAGAGAGCAAAGGATGGGAGATTTTCCTCTTGACCTTTGCGAGCTCCAGAGAGGCTCCCGTTGGTGCTGTGAGGGCTGCAGGCACCATTGTTCCAGAGAGAAATCCCCCAGGCCGGTTCCTGGTGGATGCTGGTGCTGTTTGCTTAAGGAAACGGGGTCATCACCGGGGTTATTTTTATTGGGTGCCATCGTTTTTAGCATCCCCACGTCAATGCGTGTCACCAACAATGACTTGTGAAAGGATACAGCGGTCGCTAAGGAAACCTCTGCAACAGCAGAGCCAAACAAAAAACACAGCAGAGGCCGCCGAGAGCCTGATCCTGCAAATCCTCACCCACTCGGCCGGCGAAAGTTTTTGTTTTTCGAGCTGGGAGATGCTCGAGCCGTTTGTGTGGCTCCTCAGAGGTTGGTGCGTGCCCCGGATCGAAGCAGCAGCAGGAGCACGGGGCTAATTTTGGGCTCCGCTGGTTGTTAATTGCTGAAAGCAGCCCTGGAATCTCGGTTTGATTCAATTAAATATTTCATTTCACTGGGAGCACAGGAAACAGCGTCGATCCCTGCTAATCCGCAGGAAGGGAGGGCAGACGGGACACGGCAGGCACTGATGGCCCCGGGATGTGCCCAGGTGTCCCCCGGGGTTCCAGGGGCTGGGACATCTCCAGGGAAGGCTCCTGCTGGTTTCTGTTGAGGTTGGTGGGCGGGGAGGGTAAATTAAGGGATCTTGTTTCCAAAGAATGACAGCCCAGCCTGGCTGGAGTTCTGCAGAGAGGCTTTGGAATCCCAGAATCAGGGAATTCTGGATGGATTTGGGCTGGAAGGGACCTTAAATCCCGCCCAGGGCCACCCCTGCCATGGCAGGGACACCTCCCACTGTCCCCGGGGGCTCCAGCCTGGCCTTGGGCACTGCCAGGGATCCCGGGGCAGCCACAGCTCCTCTGGGAATTCCATCCCAGCCCCTCCCCACCCTCATTCCTTCCCAATATCCCACCCCAATCTCCCCTTTCCCAGTGGGAAGCCATTCCCTGTGTCCTGTCCCTCCATCCCTCATCCCAAATCCCTCTCCAGCTTTCCTGGAGCCCCTTCAGGCCCTGGAAGGGGCTCTGAGCTCTCCCTGGAGCCTTCCCTTCTCCAGGGGAACATTCCCAGCTCTCCCATCCCAGCTCCAGAGGGGCTCCAGCTCTCCGTGGCTTCCCCTGGATTTATTCCAAATGGTCCAATTCCCTGTGAAAGAGAACCCGGGATATTAATTCATACTTTACTCCATGAAAAATCCCGGTTTTCCAGGGGCCGGGAAGTCTGATCCCCTCCCTGCACAGGATCAGCCACGAGAGCTGAGCTCACGAAGGAAAACACCACAATTTCACCCAAACCCCGTCCTGGTGGAGATCCCTGGGGACTCTCCGGGACATCCCTCACCCCCAGGAACTCCCCCCAGCAGCAAACAAGGATTTGCCACAAAACGCAGGAATTTAGAACCGGGATATTACAGAAATTACATCGGACAGAAGGGGGGAGCCCTGAAAAGCCAGGATTTTGCTAAAATCAACAAGGCCTGGGAACTGCTGGGATTTACCACCAAAAGAAACATTTCAAAGTCGAAACCCCACAAAGTTTCTGAGCAGGGGGAGCAGCCTCACTCCGCTGCAGGGACTTCCAGCAGTTTATCAGAGCTGGGGTTTGAAACCAGCTCGGTTCAAGGGCTGCGAATTGCTGGGTAAATATTGATTCTTCCACTCCGGCCCAGCTCAGAGCGAGCCAGGAGGGAGAAAACTCGGCCCGTCTGGGATAAAGCACCGAAAGAACGGTGCCCACGATAAATCTGTGAAGACCTGCGAGATTTGTAGATTAAAGGTCTCCCCTGTGAGCATTTCCACGGAACCCAGGACAATGGGAGCGGGGTTACGGGGAGTTACCATGACACAAACGAGACACAGCCCGCAGGACAACACGGGTTGCCATGGAAACAGCTGATAAACGGGCACATGCACAAAAAAATTGGCTTAATTTGCTTGTTTAAGTGGGAGGGGAACTGTTTTGATCCTGCTTAATTGCAGCTGATCCCCTCTAATTGCATTTTCTTCCATCAAGTCCAGTGTCACTGCCCGGAGCAGCAGCTCCAGCGATCTTTGTCGGGGGGAAACTGAGGCAAGGATGGCTGGCTGGGATAATTCCCGGCTTTTTGAGCTCTTCCTGCATGGATTTAACCCTTCCAGAGCAGCGAGCGGTGCAGGAAAATCACAATTAACAAATGCAGGAGGGGGAAAAAGGCTCTGCTCACCTGCTTTGCTCGAGGGGGAATAAAATCAGGGCGTGGAGAGGAGGGGATTTCCTTGTCCTCAGTGTCCTTTCCGGGGTGCTAATGCTGATTTTGGGGAATGGAAATAGAACGGCCACTAATGCAATTAAAACGGGCTGGTTAAGGGCATTAATATGGGAATTCTCAATTAATATGGGAATTCTCCTCTCTGTTTATACCCCGAGTGCTGAAGGTGAGAGGAGCAGGGCACTTTTGGGTTCGGTGCGTGAGAAAGGTTCAGGTATTCCATGGAAATTCGGGGGTTTTGGGAGGTTTAGGATGGGAGAGGCTCTGGGATCAGCACAAGGGTCAAATCTCGGGGTGGATCCATGGGGGAGCTGCACAAAACTTCCTCTCCCAGGGGCATGGGATGAGCTTGGGGAGAGTCCTTCAGCATCCCAAGGTCTGCCCAGGCGGGGAAATGTCCAAATGGAGCAGGGAAATTCCCAAATGGGGCAGGGAAATGTCCCAGTGGAGAAGGGAAATGTCCAAATGGAGCAGGGAAATTCCCAAATGGGGCAGGGAAATGTCCCAGTGGAGAAGGGGAATGTGCAAATGGAGCAGGGAAATNTGCCCAGGCAGGGAAATGTCCAAATGGAGCAGGGAAATTCCCAAATCGGGCAGGAAAATGTTCAAATGGAGCAGGGAAATGTCCAAATAGAGCCCAGAAATGCCCAAATGGAGAAGGGAAATGTTCAAATGAAGCAGGGAAAAGCCCAAATGGAGAAGGGAAATGTCCCAGTGGAGAAGGGAAATGTCCAAATGGAGAAGGGAAATGCCCAAATGGAGCCCAGAAATGTCCAAATGGAGCAGGGAAATGTCCAAATGGAGAAGAGAAATGTCCAAATGGAGCAGGGAAATGTCCAGGTGGAACAGGGAAATTCCCAAATGGAGCAGGGATGGGGCCACGCTGGGCCTGGACTCCGTCCTGTGGTAGCTGCTCTGGAAAAAAAGTGAATTCACCTCCCCAAAACCCANTTCAAATGAAGCAGGGAAAAGCCCAAATGGAGAAGGGAAATGTCCAAATGGAGAAGGGAAATGTCCCAGTGGAGAAGGAAAATGTCCAAATGGAGAAGGGAAATGTCCAAACGGAGAAGGGAAATGCCCAAATGGAGCCCAGAAATGTCCAAATGGAGCAGGGAAATGTCCAGGTGGAACAGGAAAATTCCCAAATGGAGCAGGGATGGGGCCACGCTGGGCCTGGACTCCGTCCTGTGGTAGCTGCTCTGGAAAAAATGTGAATTCACCTCCCCAAAACCCACCTGCCGGGAATTTCCTTCCCAGATTCCCCCCGTGGATGCCTCCTGACGGATCATCCCCTCAATACATTCCCTCTCAGCACTGGATAAAAAAAACTGGATAAAAAAACTGGATAAAATCTATCAAAGGAGGATTGTTTCGTTTCAGCAGCCGGAGAGGGGATGACATTTTTTTGGACTCTGGGATGCCGTGAACAGCGTGGCTGTCCCAACATTTCTCCAAGCTTTGGAAAAAAACCCCAAATGACCAAATTCCCGTTCCACATTGTGCTTTCTGCGCCGGGGAGGATTAAAGGCAGCTCGTCAACACTTTCCCTGGATGTCCCAATTAACTCCTTCCCTCGTGGCTTTGGAGGATTCTTTGGAGCTCCCTGCACGGGGATGGATTTCACCTCAGGGAGCTGGAATTGTGCCTGGATGTCGCTCCAGGATTGCACCTCAGGGCACCGGAGGAATTCCAAACTTCAGGATTCCAGCTGCACAAAGGGAGGAGCGAATGCTGGGAAAGGGAGCAGGAAACGGGAGCTGGGAGCTGGGAATTCCTCCTTGTTGGGAGTGTTTCTGTCTGGAGGTGTCGTGGTCACCTCTGGAGGGGTGACAAACACCTCACGCTCACTTATCCCCACCCAGGCTCCGAATATTCCCATTCCCAGTGCAGGGATTGGGTTTTACACGGTGTCTCCCACATCCAGGAAGAGCCACGCGGGATTGAATTCCAAATTAAAGGCTTGGATTCCTCTTGCGCGGTGACAACGGGACTTGTCCTACCAGGGCCCTCCTGTCCCTCCTCACAGCTGTCCCAGGAAGGTTTTGGGAAGTTTTTGGGACCTTGCGGAGCTGCTGGGATGTTCTGTTGTCCCAGGATTGCTGTTTGAACTCCCAAATGTGGTGGGATAAGAGGTTTAACTCCCAGAACAATATTCTCCAGTTTTAAGGGAGTGGAACTCGGAAATATTCTGTTCCTGTGCTCTTCTTCTTTCCTTTTGGAAAGGAAACCTTTAAAAAACCCCAAACACTCCATTTCCAGTCGCAGTGGAAGTGGTTTCCTACTAAAATAAATAAAGAGATGTGAGAATGGAAAACGTTGACCCATCCCAGTCCCATCCCAGGGATTCCTTGTGTGGCAGCACAGAATTCCAGCTTTAATCCGCACCAGGGATCCTCCTGGGAAAAAGATTTAGGCAGCACCCAGAAAAATCCATCCACAACTTCCTGAAAATAATATTGAAGCATCGTGGAATTGCTCAGGTTGGAAAAGACCTTGAAGGCCATGGAGTCCAAGCCAGCACCGCCGAGGCCACCACGGGATGTCCCCAAGTGCCACATCCACCCATTAAATCCCTCCAGGGATGGGCACTCCAAAGCTCCCTGGGCACTTCCAAGGCCTGAGCCCCCTTTCCATGGGGAAATTCCTGCTGCTGCCCACCCTGAGCCTCCCCTGGCCCAGCCTGAGGCCGTTCCCTCTGCTCCTGTCCCTGTTCCCTGGGAGCAGAGCCCGACCCCCCCGGCTGCCCCCTCCTGTCAGGGAGTTGTGCAGAGCCACAAGGGCCCCCCTGATCCCCCTTTTCTCCAGCCTGAGCCCCTTCCCAGCTCCCTCAGCCCCTCCTGGTGCTCCAAACCCTTCCCAGCTTCCTCAACCCCTTCCCAGCTCCCTCAGCCCCTCCTGGTGCTCCAAACCCTTCCCAGCTCCCTCAGCCTCTCCTGGTGCTCCAAACCCTTCCCAGCTTCCTCAACCCCTTCCCAGCTCCCTCAGCCCCTCCAGGTGCTCCAAACCCTTCCCAGCTCCCTCAGCCCCTCCTGGTGCTCCAAACCCTTCCCAGCTCCCTCAGCCCCTCCTGGTGCTCCAGCCCCTTCCCAGCTCCCTCAGCCCTTCCTGGTGCTCCAAATCCTTCCCAGCTGAGGAGGGGACAAGGTGACAGCAGAGGGTGGAATGCCCAGGCCGGGACAGAAACCAGCCAGAAAATACCAGCGGCCCTGCAAAAAATCCCCATTTTAAATCCTAATCCCAGCACCTGGGTTTGACATCACAAACGCGTGCGTTGAACCTGGCACTGGGATCGCTGCACGGGCTCGGGGGGAAATGGGATCCTCAGGCTCAGCTTTTCCTCGGGCTGCCCCGGACCAGCCCACTCCCTTCCAGTGACCTTTCCTGCGGCAGATTTGGGATGTCCAGAAGCTCTGGAAGGGGCAGAGCCGCTCATCCCCGCAGCCGGGGGAGCTGAGTTGCGGCCAACTCCCAGCAACTTTTGTTGGGTTTTTTTTTTTGTTGTTGTCGTTGTTTTCCTTTTTATTTTTTCCCTCCGCGTGCGATGCCAAGAGATTGGAAATGACAATCAGCACCCGGAGCCGGAGCCAGGCCAGCAGGGGAGTGCCTGGAAAAACAGAGGGAGCCCCTGGCTGCCCCCAGGCCCGTCCGGGGTCAGGGGCCAAGGGCTTCTCAGCCTCCTCAGGGGTGGGGGACGCGGAACGCCGGGATCCTCTCGGTCCCACGGACCCCACCTCTGCTTCCAGTGGGAAGAGAGAGCTCCAGCAGCCTCTGACGTGGGAAGTGACGGGAATGGGAGAGGGCCGAGGGCAGCCCGAGCTGCCTCTAAGTGATTTAACAGCTGGGGAGCGGCAGAGGCCGCGGCCGCGGGAGTTGGGTCTGGGAGCTGGAGCAGCTTCCAGGGGATTCAGCCGATTTCAGGGATGCTCCTGGTGTCTGTGGGAACCCCAGATCCCGGCACCTCCTTGGGGGAATTGGATTTTTAGGGTCCCACAGAGCCCCCGGGGAAGGGAGGGGAAGGTTTTCTGGTGACCTTGACTTTGCCACGTTCACTTTAATTTCATCTCCAGGGGGAACGCTCCAGGGAAAATCCCATTCAAACCTTCTGGAGCTGATGGGGACACGGGGTGGGGGGCAAAGAGCCTTTAGTGTGAGGGGTGAGGGGCTGGGAGGGAATTCCCAGAGGAGCTGGGGCTGCCCCTGGATCCCTGGAAGTGCCCCAGGCCAGGCTGGAGCACCCTGGGACAGTGGAAGGGGTCCCTGCCCGTGGTGGCACTGGGTGGGATTTGAGGTCCCTCCCACCCCAAATCCATCCAGGATTCTGTGTGCTGGTTCAGATGGGATTTTGGGAAGGAATTCCTGGCTGTGAGGGTGGGGAGGGGCTGGGATGGAATTCCCAGAGGAGCTGGGGCTGCCCCTGGATCCCTGGCAGTGCCCAGGGCCAGGCTGGAGCCCCCTGGGACAGTGGGAGGGTCCCAGTGGGTGGCACTGGGTGGGATTGAACATCCCCTTCCAACCCAAACCGTTCCAGGATTCTGGGATTCCAACTCTGCCCTTTTTTGATATAAAATCCCAAACTGCACAAAGCCCTCCTGGCCCCTGTGGATTTGCATTTCACAGCATGGAATCACGGCATGGAATCACAGCAAGGAATCACTGAATGGAATCACGGCATGGAATCACAGAATGGAATCACAGCATGGAATCACGGCATGG
>VZRO01005671.1:0-94099 GCA_013397915.1 Daphoenositta chrysoptera
CCTCGTAACATCACCCCACAACAATCTATTTCCCCTTAACTCCCAGAAGTACCATGTCACACACATACTTAGTTCTTAGTCTTACAATTACACATGCTTTGGAATCAATCACTCACTATGTTGCAGACTGCTTTTGCACAGCTTTTACCAACCTGAACCCAAATGCTGTAAATTGACAGCTGCACCTTACACTTTAACACAGTAAATATTCTAGCACAGTGAAGCTCCATCTTTACATGGGATTCCGGTTTATAATAAAATAACAGTAATACCAGTGCAAAAGAAAATTGATAAAATATTTGGATGAAAAGTGCCAAAAACTGTAATTCAACTTCAAAAATTGCTTAAGAATTCCAATTTCTTATCAAAGTTTGTGCATAGACCTTAACAGCTCCTCATTTCTTATACCACAGCTCTGAAGTCATACATTTACTTTGTATACTGATCTTCAAAAAAAATTTTTTTTTTTTCTAGTTTTAGTAAGGGCACAGTAACTTGTTATGCAGTGGGGTTTGTTTTTTAGTGGCAACATTTGTACTTTCCAGAAGATGAAATATTTTATTTACCTGGTGATTTATGAAATACTGTTAATGTACTAAAGATTTCTGCACTGATACTTTTTTCACAGTAACAGCTACGGTTATAGATTTTAAATAAATAACAGAAATTTCCTCTGAACTCAAACATCTCTTTGTTTTCTTACAGTTACTGATCTGGAGATGGTATAGTTTACGTTTTTTAAATTTATCTTGTTACATGTCTTCAAAAGGGACTATAAACTATAAATCTACCTTATTCACTCAGTGCATATCTTTTGGCCTTAAAAGACCATACACATTATTTATCAGTCATAACAGTCTTCTCATTAAAATATAAATGTGTGTGATGCATTGCACAAATACCTTTCACTAGAACATGTCTATCATGGGTTTGCTACTGAGACACAGATTATTTTCGTCTCAGTGCTGGCAACAGTCAACTGCATGCTATTCTGTTTTCCCCAGCTGTGTTTTGTTCGGCTTCTTACTTCCAGGCAAAAATTTAATATGTGGGTATCAACTTGATATGGTAAATTTGGGGCCAAATGCTGGCCCTTCTCTACAGGGAGATTTGAAGAAACTGGTAGAGGTTCCTTGTAGGCTGTGATTTAAGGAAGCATACAAACTACCTTCAATTCATGTAGTCAGATATGACACTAGCTGTTACCACAGACAACTAAGAGGCACAGCTTTCCCTCTGTAACACTTCTCTGGGAAACACACAGCATCAAGGTTCCCTTTCCCAGCACCACGCAGGTTATATCACACCAGAGCAGCTCTGACTTCCTAAGCACTTTCTTTTCAGGATAGTCTCTGCTCTCACAGTAATGACCGGGGGCTTGAGGCAAGTGCACTTCACCACTGAGATACTGGAGCCAAAACCTCAGCATGGCTTTTTGCAGAGCTCCTCCCTGCGGCACAAGTAGCCAAGAAGCTCTGCAAGAGCATAGCCAAGCCTGGTCTGGCTGTAGTTCCATCTGTACCGCAGCCTTGCCTGTTGGAAGAGAGACAGCTGGAGAAGAAAATGCCCTGTGTCCAACTGAGTTCTTACAGCAGCTACAACATTACTGTAACTATTCCAAAAGTGTTATGATTAATTGCATTTCCATATTGATAACAGTTGGTAATATATTGTGCACTGGTTATTAAAAATCTACTTCTGAATTCAATGTACATTTAAAAAAAGTTGTTATCAAAATTCTCCCAGAACTGGGTTAGGGCTTCTCCATGCTGAGTTAGGTCACCTGTTATCAATTACTTACAGCCTTAACCACAGCTGAAAGAAGTTCCTATAGAGCACAGTGTGTTTCCATCCTTCCTGTTCTCTACCTAGCAAAAAGTTACAGTTCTAAGTATCTATTTTTCAAAGGTTTCATTTTGGCTTAAAGCTGAAAATTCAGAGTGTCGCCCAGCATCTGAGACTGAAGCCAATTACAAAAAAAATTGTAATTTTTTTTTTAGGATTCCCTCATTTCCAGTTTAATTTACTGAATCTGCTATTATTTTGAAATTGCCCTTCACTATCTTACTGTTTCATCACAGTCCTCTGTTACTGATGACTTCCAAAATTATTTGTTTTGATGTGATTGATGATGTAACACACTTTTGTCTCTCTTGCACTTTGTGTTCACAGTTTGGCGCTAGTGGACTTGCTTTGAAAATGTATATTCTTTATTACGCTTGCTACTGACTTGCTGTTTTCTGCAAAGGCTTTCAGAGCTGCTGGCAGCACTGAATTCAGCAGCCCATGACAGCAGCAGTATTTCTTCCTTTCTCTAAAACACAACTCAGGAGGGGAATTCTGTTACTAAGGCAGTTCAATAACCTTGAAGGACCTTAAATTAATTCATAAGACAATCTGCAGTCTACAAATACCACCTGTTACACAAATAAAATAAGTTAAAAAAAAAAAAAGCTGTAAACTAATCAGGAAAATATTGATCATAAAACCTCAGAATAATGGAAAATCTGTTATGATATTCTGACTTTCCCTGGAAACAAATCAGGTCTGAATGACAGACAGCATTCTGTATTTTAAATACAGATGATGCAGGAAGAACCACCACTTACAGCTTACTCCATGTTTTCCACTCTAAGACTAAAAAAAAAATCAGGATTTAAAAGAGGTCTGCTTTTTTTTATCAGTGTTATCAAAATAGAAAACTTAGTAACCTGAATGAAGACTGGACTCGATTTGACTGACATGAGACTTGTGACATGATAATTCACATGTACATTTTGTGAGTTTTAATCACTAGATACACACTGCACCAAAAAAAAAAAAAAAGGGAAGAAAATAGAATACCTTAAAGAAGAGCATTAAGTTAATAAATAGAATCATTGTAATACTTTAAGCACACATACATTCACTAAAAAAAAAAAGTTTTTCTGTGGATTTTCTTTGAAGTTGAGTCAAACCCCTTTACATTTGGTTCTTCCATTGTTCCAGCTGACAACTTCTCTGTTTCTAGCTGCCTCTTGTCACCTTTGATTCACTGCTCAAACTATCCCTTTATCCTGCTTCCTTTCATAACACTGTAATGACTATAGCTATTTCTTTTTAAAGAGAAAGGTGGTAAAATGAGGTAACACTTTCCTAGTCTACACAACTTGCTTTACTTTCTTCCTTGCAATCCCTTAAAGAATCATAAGCCAATTCTCCCATAAGAAATTTGAAAGCTTATCTCCTCACCTCCAAATCCTCTCCCCAATCTCAAGCATTTCCTAATTCTTCCCTTATTCATTTGTTCCCTCTGTTTCTCTTCCTCATCTTCTTCTCTCTATACCTTTTTTGTCAAATTAAGGATGTAAATAAATCTCTTACACTTACAAACCTCATTTCTTGCATATTTCTCTTGCAGTTACTAGCCCATCTTCATGCCTAGACCCAAAACAAAGCAGCTACACTTTGAATACTTTTTGAGTAATACCTGGGTGTTAATAGACTTTTTATTCACTTAGGCCACTCCCACATCAAGGACCACAGAAAGAACTGTCTGGACAATGATAAAATAGTGCTCATGTATAAGCCTAAACTTAGCATAAGCACACATAAACTTAGCTATTACATTTCTGAGACTTATACTTCCCTGTTTATCAGCCCATCTGAAGCCCTTGGTAATTAACTGCACTGATCCCGTTGAACAAACATTTGAGAGAAAGAAAATACCACTTTACTGAGTTGCTTCTTTTGTTGCCATACTGCTTTTTCCTGCATGGGTAGGATTTTGCTATGAACTTTTTTATTAAAAAAATTCCACTTTTTTTTTAAACCAAGGCAAAACAACTTTTATATCAATAAGCTTCCAACAGAGATAAGCTATTTGTGCTTATAGTTCTGATAAAGTATTTATTCCCATAGATATGGAAAATGTACTGTCTTGTTCCAATTATTTTGACTATCATTTGAACACTCTTTTTCACATGGATATCCTAGCAGTGAGCCTGTGGGGAATATTCATCATGCCACTGTAAAACAGATTTCAAGATTTGCTACCTTGCAATGATGGAGCAAGACTCCTTATGACTATACATTTATATTGGATGTGGCAATCTCAGCAGCAAAGGAAGAGCCCTCTCTGCCATGAAGAACATCTATTTGTTTCATCTAATGACTAATTAATAGGTATATATGTGAATGTGCGTATGAATGCATGTTTGTTTATACATGGAAGCAGGAGCATCTACATTCTAAGAGGGTTTATTTGGGAGAAAAGTGCTAAATGTCTTAACCCAAATCAACCTGAGAGTTTCACAAAAGCAGCAAGATGTCTAGAGGCTTTTATTGCTAAAAAGTATACACTTCAACTGTTCAGTCACTTCAAAGAAGTAGTGGCAGAGTGTTTGGGGGGTTTTTTTCAGCTGTGTCTTCAGTATATTCACCTTTACCTAGCCTCAGCTCTGCGAGGTGCTTAAATTATTAAATAGGACTAACATTTACAACTTTTCTCCTCTGCCTGCTGAAATAGAGAACAGTGAGGAATGAATGAAGGTATCAGTAAGACTTCTAGTCTTCTGTTCATTGTGTCTAATTCTACACACTTTAAATTTCAGCTGACATAAAATACATGATAAAAAAATAATACACCCTGACTAGTTCATAAGTAATGGTAAAAAAATTTGCAAAACAAAGGGAAATGAAATTACTTCATCTAATACTGCTTCCAATTCACACTTCCAAAGGGCATTGTTCACTATTACTATACATCAAGGGATTGTTTCAGCTCACATAGAGTGGTATGTTGCAGCATTATAATTTAGACTGGTGGTTAGGTTGTTACAGCTGCAAAAATCAAAATACAGTCAACTCTGAAATATTCCTGAGTAGTTTATCCAACCTGCATGTGTTAAGACGTCCAACTTGGCTCTGTACAGTGGCACCTTCAATCCAGCTTGGTTTATAAGCCCTTAAGGCTGCTTCTGTAGTTTCCAGAAGATTTATTAGTGAGGCTGTAGTGCAATGCAAAATCACGTATCCAGCCCAGGTTTCCTTCTTTCTATAGGAAAATCATTTGGATCAGTGGTAGAGAAGGAAGGAAGAAAAAGAGATGGAATATTTTGAGTCACTCCAACTACTGAAATATGCCAAACACATATGAGATTAATGTGGCTAAGGAGAAATTCAACACATAACTACAAAAGACAAGACATACTCAAAGAAGCTTTCATCTGTGTAGCAGAGATAATAGCAATGAAGACAGGGTGGCAACTGTGTTCCAGAGACCCTACATTTGCTAGCTTGCACAAGCAATCCTCAGCATCTTCACTGCTATTTCTACCCAAGTAAGTAATACATAAGCCATGCAAGACCACGCTGATATGTGGTGGCAAAGTAATGACCTGCACCTCTTGCCTCTTCCGAAATATACATACAGAAAGAGAAGAATTGAAAGGCTACTAAGGGTAAAGGCTTATTTGTCACAGCACAACACTCGGTTCATCAGGGGTCCAGTTCCAGCACCTCACACTCCTGTGGGATCTTCACGTGTAGATTTTCTGTCCGTGGAAACCAATCTGTGATGATGGTAGCAATCATTCCCACTTATCCAAATATGGAGGCAGGACATAATTGGGCACATGTTCTGTGGGGCATCTGGGCCCTCTGGTTTCTATATAATGCAACAAACACAAAACAACAAAGAAGAAAGTGACTCAGGCAATAGGGAGATTAAAGTTGACCTGACCTAGAACTAAATGGAAATTTTCTGCAAAAAATATTGCTTTTCCTGGGGAATTTTTATTTCAGCAAAATACCATTGGCAGGAAAATGTTTCATATGCAAACTGTATAATCAGCCTATGTGAAAAAAGAAATTTTACACTGGCACGGGAACACTTAAGAAACAGATTCATTTGACACACCACATCCTCATCTGCCTTCATTCACATTTGTTCACATTACATCTTTTCAGCGCTGCAGCAAGAGAGACTCACAAGATTTGTAATAATTTTCTCTTAAAGTAAAACCTGTCGAAGGAATTAAATGAAACTGCCTCTAGGGTTTGCTGTACATGACAAATCTAAGGGCTTTGACTTTAATTTTTGAATACAAACAAAATAACTGACAAAAAAAGCTTTTCATTCTTTTTAACTGTCAATCATTAGTTCATTTTTTTTAATTCATAGCTTGGTATTTTTAATGAAAAAGAATCCATCCATCTCTGGTCCCTGTTTCAAAAAATGTAAAACAATATCATGCTTTTTGCTTTAATCTCCTGGTTTTTCATTCCATTTTTATAAGAGTATCTTTGAAATTAATTAAATTGGCTTAGCCTCACACACTGTCTTGTGTCAGTGTCTTTAGTCAGTGTTCTCTAATGCAGAGACTAGATGACTAGAGATTTCATTGGTGATGGATGTTTTAATTATTTGGTTTTCTTCCAGAAGTTTTTAGTAGTGATAGCAATAATGAGCATGACTCCTGAGATTCCTTCACAAGGCAGAATATATTTATATTTATATAAAAATATATAGTAACTGTCAGGTAAGTGGTCTCTCTGCACTACTGTTTCTTCCTATATGTAGGAAATTATTCTCTTACTTGAGAAGAATAATTTTCTCAGCCACTGCAACCTTGTTATCCAAGGATTACAATCACAGGAATGCAAAAGCTACATACTGCCAGGCATAAAAATAAAATAGAAGAAAAGAAGACACAGAGTACTTACCACACAGCAAGAGCAGCAGCAGTAAGCTGATGGGGACCACACTGATGAACTCCAGAGAGAAAAGCAGACTAATTATTAGCCACAGAGTATAAATTAGGGTTTGCACATTAAAAAATAAGCCAATTTACTTCAATAAACCCTGAAATTCACTCTAAGTTTCATTGAAGATTTGGTATATTTCACATTTTACTTTTTAGTATATTTACATTACTGCATTTATCCCCTGATTTAACTATAAAAAGATATAAAGTCATGCCATCTAAAATCACATGTAAATTAAATTATCCAGATCTGTGGTATGGATAACTACTGCTCAGAGGGTATCTAAATATCTAATTGATTAACCTTAAACCTAAATAATATTAATAAGGTGGGATGCTTATCTCCATATAAAATTAATGGAGAAAGTTAAGACCCTAGATGAGCTGAAGGCCATTTCAAGTACTTTGGTTTTGCCACAGAAATCAGATTACTGAAATGGAGTTTGAATCTAATGATGGTGCACACCAGAGTCAGATACATGAGGAGCTCCCAGGTCCTAAACTACAACTACAAATAATTTTTTTTTTCTCATTCATAACACAGGAAGATAAGATTCTGTGTGAGGCGGTTTTTTTTGGATGTATAAAATCAAGTAGTGTGAATGTCTCCTCAGAAAAAGTATTCTTTATGAGTCAACAGCTACTTTGGGGTTTTTTTATAAACTTATGAAGTACAGTTTTTTGAATGTTTTCCACTCAAGCTAGAAAGCTACAAGTGGGCATGTGACAAACGCTGAAAGACAAATATGCATGAGTACATGCTGTCCCTAAAATCTTATCCACCATGCTATAATAATCATCATTATTCTTCAGACCTGCCTAAGAAGAAAAGAAACACAGCAATCCATGATACATGAAGAGTTGTTTTGCTCAGGTCTGCATTTTTGCTGAACTTTGTCATGACCTTGAATGCAAATCAGTCTGGGATGTATGTGTCCTAGAGATTTATTGCTGTGGTTTGCTCCAATCTTTTCTTAATAAACTGAGTCAAAAATAACTCAGACAGCTCATTAGTTATAGCATGATACATTTTCCCCTTAATTTTGGGGATGGCAAATGTCTTCATTATTCTTAGAGCAACATGTGCTGTGCAATACCTACTGTGCCACAAAAACCAGTCCAGTCCTCTATGCACCATCTGCTTAAAGAATAATCACCCTGTGAAGTATTTGTCTTTGGCATCCTACCTCACACTATTTTCTGCCTTGAATATCTTTCACTGCACTAATGTTTGCTTAGCCCTGAGATTTATTTTTCCTGTTCTCTGAATATTATTTAGAGTTATTAATAAAAGTGAAATAATCTCCTTTGCCATATTTGGGTTGTCTATAATGTAACTGAAATGAAACATTTTAGAGAGTTACCTCAATGGAAACTCCATAGCTAAGAAAATTTTTGTGGCATTAGCATCAAATGTTCTATGCAAAGGAATTGTTTTTCTTCAAGGAATTTTCCAGTAAATCACTATAAAAATAGCATTTCTCTTGATGTTTCCATTTTTTACTAGTGTATGTTTGCCAGCTTTTTTTTTAAAGACATTTTGTAACATAAAGAGTATTTGCCTTCATTTTTAATCCTCCATTTGTTCAGTGCTTTATACGTAGTCAGAGCCAAGGATGGCTGTTTCATTTACATATTAGTCATAAATATGCATTTCCAGGGATAGCGTTAGACTCACTGAGCAGTAATGGAATTGGTTCCTTTAATATGTGCTATTGTCCCTTTCTCACTCTGCTGTCTGTTTTCTCTGGAAACTTAACTCTTCACTGTTCATTATTCACTCTTCTCCCTTACCCAGCATTTGCTGGGCAGTAAGATATATAAGCATTTGTTATATATACATAGATGTGACTTATATAATGAGTCGCACCTTGTTGAACATGGTAAGTCAGTGGTGGGTCATCTTCTGGACTGTCATGTTAGTGTTTCCTGTTTCCAAAACTAAAATAGATCTATAAAAACATAAGAAATCTGCTATATCTAAGAGCAAAATGTAATTATCTATTCTGTCATACATTAGTCCTGATTTTGATGACAGTTGTTAGTTTTTTAACAGTCAATTGGTTATTAAAATTTTCTTAGTTGCATTTCCCTGGGCAGGGATGTTGCCTCGCTTGTGCCTTATTCCAGAACTAAAAGTAAAAGCTTGTCTAGACATTTTGTTTTGATTTGTTTAAAATCCATACAGAATAAGGGAACAAATTTGTCACAGTAAAACTGAAACTATACTAACCACAACTTCATAAAAAGCAATGAAGATCTTGTCTCCTTAATTCATTTGGACACAATACCTCTACTATACCATTATTCCATATCCAACTCTTTAATTGATCCCAGCAATGAAGATTTAAGTTACTTGGATCCTGTTTTTTCTTTTCAGCATACAATAATTCCCACTGATTTCAAATTAATTATTCAGTTCTTTCACTTTAGGAAAAACAGACAGGTCACACTTAGGCACAATCATCCATATGAAGTCTGCTGGAGTTTCCATCACAGAAATAATGAAGTCATATTCAAATATGTTAATAAATAGGATCCCAAGGAGTTACCATGAAACGTCAGTCAATCAGAGTAGTTCAAGGTAACATACAACAACATACAACAAGTATGATGCTACCAGTAGGCAGAAAATCCATATTTTAAGTAGGAATTGTGCCAAGAATGCCTTCGGGTTTTATCAGTATTAATGGAAAATGGTGATATTCCTCATAAAGGAAATGTAAGTTTTTGTCCTTTCATGTTGCTAAACCGATGTCCTTTTCATGGGCTTTTATGCAAAATATCAGTGTCTTCATGTTTTTGATGAATGGCATCAGAGCATCTGTTTCCTTAGCCTTTTTATCACTGCCAGGAATTAGCCACACTCTTTGACTTTTTAACTGCCTCTGTGACTGGGTATTTGAGGCACTTAAAATAAAAAGACATCCTCATGGAACAAAATTTCACTTCCCTATTTTTATTCCCTTTATGTATTTTATTTTTTACCACTATTTCAACTGAAATATTGGAAGAGGCCTAGCATATGGCTTTTCATTGTGAGATTTTTTTTAATTAACACAAACTTGAGTTTTCAAGTATTTCATTTGTACAGCATATAGAGAAAAAAACCCTACAGCATTGTTTTAAATATTAAAAGTTTGCCTATTTCCTGCTCACAGGGTAGAGGCTCTAAAGAAACAGAGAATATGGATATGTTTTAAGTTCCATTATGAATTCTAATGTTTGGATCAAGGTGACTGGCTTCAGAGAATCATAGAATATGCTGAGTTGGAAGGGACCCACAAGGATCACTGAAGTTCAACTCCTGCCTCTGCACAGGATAGCCCCAAGAGTGACACCATGAGCCTGAGAGCACTGTCCAAATGCTTCTTGAACTCTGGCAGTGGTCACTTATGCAGTGACCACTTCCCTGGGCAGCTGTTCCAGTACCCAACCACCCTCTAGGTGAGTAACCTCTTTCTAATATCCAACCTAAACCTCTCCTGACACAACTTCAGGCCATTCCCTTGGGTCCTGTCACTGGACACCAGAGATCAGTACCTGTCCTTTTGCTTTCCTTTGTGAGGATACTGAAGACCTCAACGAGGTCTCCCCTCAGTCTCTTCTTCTCGAGGCTGAACAGACCAAGCGACCTCAGCCACTCCTCATACGGCTCCCCAGCAAAGGAAGGGGTGGTCTCTGATGGCACATGTTTATGCCTCACATGCTGGAAGTTACTGTTCTAAAGTGCTCTACAAAAAGGAATCTGAGCAATTTGTTCATACACAAAATGACTTTGTTGACTTAGGTAAGAGCGTGTCACTGACATTTAACAGAATTGCGTGTCTGTTTTTAAAAGCTGACAAAGACCATTTCTTTTCATATGCAAACCCCGGGTGTTCTCTCCAAATTTAACTGAAAGCTGCACTTTTGCAGAATACAACACGGGGTTTTGGCTCATCTTCTTTCAAACATTATCAAAACCATTTATATTAGAACAGTAATGGATGATGTGCTCACACTTTAACAGGTATTTTCATTACTTTAAGACAGCCAAGGCTCCAGGAAAAAAATCCAAACATGATTAACAATACAGCAGATTCTTGTAATAGTGGTAAAGTATGCAACCATCTAACAACACACAGGAACAGTTTTGCAATGATGAACTACCAAGGAGATTAATTCCTCTAGAGCACTAACTCAGTGTCACACATGATTCTCAGTGTCACATATGAAATTCCTTTGATCCTAGCTGGAGTTAGTTACTGCTCTGGGTACAATCCATTCCTCTGTAAACAAGCCCTTCTCTTTGCAGACATGCCTACATGGTCACGGTGCAAAGACGAATGGCTTAGCTCAGGCTTTGTACAGTCCTACATGGCTGCCAGAAGAAAACTGGCTCCTATCCCAGTATCTTGAAATATATGTGAAGCCACTTGCAGATTGTATGTATTTGACTTTATATATGTATCTCAACTCCTTCTTTATCAAGTTAAAGCGCCACCAAATCAATAGATTCAACTTCTGCCACAAGTCTATCACTATAGAATGCTGAGGAACTTCTGTTATTCAAACTTCATTGCATTAGATATAATAATTTATTGAAAGGGATTTCAGGCTACCAACTCTGCAAGTTCAAAACCCACCACATGAAGAACTTTAGTAATTTCCATGTGAGAAAATTTCCACTTCTATTTTAATGTTGTACTCCACATAATAGTAATAATACTACACAATTTCCCAAAAAGGAGTTCCGGAAATAATTCATGTTTTCAAAACATGCTCAGAATACAAAATCCCAGGTAAATATGTAAAGTACTAAATGGTACACACAGTTTTAAAAGGTAATCTATTGCCTTCTACCCAGTCATCATCTGATGATATAAGAAGACCAAACTTTGAGCTTGAAAACTTTCAACTCAAAATATATTTTCTGGAGAATAAATGGAAATGGATCCATTGGGGCTGAAACGATAACACAAGCAGCAATTTAGAGTACGCAAAAAGTGCAGCCACATATGTTTTCAGTGCCAAAAGGCTGAATTTGGTTTAAATGAACACAAACAATGTTATTTTCATTACAAGTCACAAGTTTTCCTAGTTCAGGCTTTATTCTTCCAGTGGATATTAATGCAGACAAATGCTTTATTTCACATCTACATGTTCTACTGTCACAGAGAGATATCACACCCCTGGGTACCGATGACCTTTCTCACGTTAAGAAGAGAAAGGAATATATGGAACTTTATATAATGAGAGGAAAAGCAGCATAATATAAGACAGCAATGAGAACAATGCTCTTGGCAAATAGGAACGATGGAGGAATCATCTAACATGGAAATTTCACTGTGCTCTCAGAGCAGAGTAATGGCAGAAAAAACCTCAAAGACCAAGTTATAGCTGAATTACAGATAGGCAGACAAGTACCAAGATTACATGAAAGAATAAATGCATGATCTCCAGACTGAAAACTGAAGTCATCAGAACAGCTCACACAGCTCACAACATCCTGCTTGTCAATCTCTTCCCAAAGGCAGTACAGATAACAACAGGCTGCAATGTAAATAAATCTTTCTGCCACCTTCCTGCCACCTCTAAAAGGGATGGCAAGCCCCCATAGCATGACCACACATCATCTTGCCATAGCATCAACATCTCTATCATCTTGTGATGGTAGACACCCGCATTAAAATCACTCAATAATGATAGTTCAAAGGACTCTATGACGCCTGTCTTAGTAAAAGATAAAAAACCCAAATCCCTATCTCCTTCTTCAAGGTATTATCATTTTATTACTGGCTGCTTAGCATCAGCTCACTACTGGCTATAATATTTTAATATATGATTGCTGGTGACACAGTAAAACAAGAAGAAAGTCGTGTGCATGTTGTCTACAGGCATCCTACAGATCAGAGGAAACTGGTTCGTGAATTGGTCACAAGCATTATTGTATTTGTATAGTAAGGACAGAGAATATTGCAGTGGAACTCTTCAACCAGAGACACCAGACTAGTTGCTTTTAATGCAAAACACATACAGTGCAATAAATACCACTATCAAAAAGCATTAGAACGATTTGTGTGGAAAATTCCTTGTGACATTATTACGACTCACATGTTTGAATTTCGTAGCAAATTAAGTTGCATCTGAAGTAAATCTAATCAACAGAACTTAAAGATAAGTATGAATTACTGGACATGTCATAGTCTCACAGACAATACAAGCTGTGCCCAACTATAGAAGACACTCTGGATTTAAATATTTTTTACTGTTTCTTTTGCTTAGTACCTGAGGTTGTTCAATTTAACTGGCAGCTGTACAAGAAACAAGAAAAAATAGTTTAATAACATCACAAGGATCATTCAGATTCATAACCAGAGAGAGCAGCAAATGGTTTAATATGGATTTTTAGGACTGACAATATCTTTTTTATTTACATTACTTCATTAGGTTCCAGAAAAGTACGTACAGGCCATCTGGTAGGAGCATAAGGGGTTGTAATGCTTTCTATGGAGTCAGGCTTTATGTGACAAATCACCACACTACTTCCAAGAGGCATATAATCAGAAATCATAGATTAAGCTTCACCCTCACACTGAATGGAAAATGTCTGCAGAGCTCAAGGAGAACAAGGGTCAGTAGGTGTCTGTGAATTAGAAAGACCAGGCAGCATTGTTACATTAGCTAACGAAGAGAAAATTTGTCTGGAAAGATGAATGCTACAAAGATTTGAAATCATACAGGGAAGCGCTCTAGCTCATGCTAGACTTAAAACTCCAGATTCATCCAATTTGTAGTAGTCCATAATACCAGACATACAGGTCAGCAGCTGAATAAATTGATGTGGCTGCTAGGCACAGAACTAGGCACAGTGACTTGCAGAGACTGCAAAGTCAATCAGAGAGACACTGAATATTCCGTCACATAACTTGAGCATTGACCACTGCAAAGACTCTCAAGACACACTGTCCCTATTTATTGGGTCATGATACATACTCATCTTCTGTAGCTATTTTAAACCTAAATACCGGATTTTATATCCCATCTGGAATGCATAGATATAAATACCCATTAAAGGAGATCTTTTATTAAAAACGACAATTTTGATACAGAACTGAAGTGCATTATCCCAATACTTATGGCAATGACTGAATTTAAACCCTGAGATTGATTTTCAGTTAATTGAATAGGTATTGAATGATCACAGTAAGGCTGACTGCTCTCACTATTTTGAGAACTCAAGATAAGTAACTACTAAGTCCTATTTCAGCAATGTTTGAAATGCATTTTCATGTTAAATGAAATTCAGTACCATACTAGATAGCAATATCATTCATAGTACAATAAAATGTAAAATTTCAGCTAAGTGTCCTGAACATCACAAAACCTAATTTTAAACCCCTGTTTTCAACTTCTTTGTATTTTAAAAAGCTTTGAGGAATACAGATATTCAAAAACATAGTTAACCTAGACAATTATGGAAATTATGTTAGCACTATGGAAGCATAGTATTTCCATTCATCTCTTTCACTTCCATAGAACAATAGAAGGAGAAACATGTTTCATTTTCACACTGAATGCGCTGTCTACACTATGTGCTTCATTCATTAGTTTTCAGAAGAATATTTTCATGTCTGATAAACAGCATTTCTGGGCCAATTTTGCAGCTGTGTGGCAGACAGAAACAATAAAAAAGCATGTTCACACTGGATTATTATCCAATTTGATCACATGTTCAAGACTTAAACATTTATAAATGATGTGATTTTTTGCATTAACAAGTACTATATGGCTCCTGTATGTTCAGCTTGTCAAATCTTTTCAAAAATCAAGTGTCATCCATCATTCTTTTTTTTTTCTCTATGTGCATTCATCTGCAACATCCAAGCGAGACCAGCTATTCCCTTTGCATGCCCGTTTATCTCAGACTGTTATTCTCTTGAGTGTCTTCTTCCTTTTCACGCATCACCATAAAATTTCGTTTGGAAAGTACCAGAAATGTGACTATAATTTGAATAATAAATATAAAATTCCTCCTTATAAGATTTATGTTATTACCTGAAATAGATGTCCTATAGCAGGAGGTCATCTGGTTTGCAAAATGTCTATTATGCATCTTGTACTGGCTTGCCCATCATTTGATGGCTTTAAGATGTCGTGAAGTGTGAAATTGCAAGTTTGCTAAAAATGTCTGTCAAGATCTAAAAAGCCTCAGATGTACCAGAAGCCAAACAGTAAAATATTTTGTTTATCCAAAGGGATTTTAAAAGAACAGTTTTGCTAACCCTGTTTACTTCTTTACACTGTGCTAAGAGAATTCAATATTTATTATCTTCTTTTTATTTTTTCCCCATAGAACTCAACAGCATAGATCCTCCTTCCTGCAAAATCTCTGTCTTTACATTATGGATTCCATACATTCATCTTTATTGTATGTGTCACATAAGTAAGAAATAAATATATGTGATCCAGCTATATTCAAGCAGTACCAAGTACTCCCCTTACACTGGAACAAACTCCCTTTACTCTAGGCACATGACAAAAGGGTAGCAGTACTACTCCTCTGCTTCACTCTTGCAAGGTAACTATCCCACTTTTGAAAATCCAGAAAGAGGGACTGAATAAAAGACAATTGTTAAAGAAACGGAGGTCTGTAGAGTATGGGGTTATATTTAAGGCTTACGCTGGCCAGCAGGCCCTGTGGGTCAGGCCCAGCCGCAGGCCGCGCGGTTGGCGGGCGCTGAAGGGTGAGAGGCAGCTCTGAGTGACAGTTGGCAGGGTGAGTGTGATTGGCTGGAGGAACGCGCGGACAGCACAAGAGCAGGGATCTGATTGGATGATAGGATGCGTGGACAGCAGCACTGCAGCTGTGCCAGCCAATGGGAGCCCTTGTTCTGTTGAGTTCTGTTGGGTTTCTGTTTGGTTTCTGTTGGCATTAAAGGTATAAAGAGGGGGCGACTTCTGCAAATAAACGCATCTTCTTGAGACATACAAGGGGGTCTGTCGTCTTTGTTCCCCATTGCCACAGAGGTCTAACGCACATCATTCAGTTGCCACAATTTAACAAGAGTCATGCACCAGGCAAACACAGTAATGCATGCCACTGCATTTAAAAGAACTACACATTTAGGAGAATTTAGTGGAGAATAAAAGAAAAATGGGTATCTTGCAGATGACATGGCAGGCTAAAAAAGTGAAAAGCTGAGATTATGGAAAAATATCTATAATCCCTGAAAAAGTAGCAATTATATAAAGCTGAGGTTGCTAAATTAATGTTTCTTTCAATCAACATGAATCAGTAACTTCATACTGAAAAATGCCACAACACAAAGTCAGCTATTTGCTCTCCATCATCTTATATCCATCCATAAATACGACATACACTGACACAGCAGACACACGAGCTTTGACACAACTCACAGATATATGCTTGCTTGTAGAAAGGCCATTTATTTATTTACACAGGAGACCCTCATCCAGGATTTACAAATAAAATAGATGCTTTTCAAATCAGCCTAATGATTTGTTCACTCTGGAGAGGCAAAATTTTGTCCTCAGTGGTAAATGATACTTTATCAAGATGCCCCATTATTCTTCCCATTTAGCAAGCAAATGGGAATTACTTCAAAGTCATAGTACTAGTTTTCTGTTTAAATAATTTGGTACACATGTTTAAGCTGTCCATGATGGGCTTCAGAGAAAGCAAGGACGCACACACAAATACATACAAGATTCAAAACCAAGACAGATTTTTCTATTTGCTAGACCTTGAGAAAAGTAGAAATTAAATTAGTGCCTGAATACACTTAGTCACACAACTACATGGGTGCAAATATCACTCTGCAAGGTTATAGATGATGAAATACTACTTTTAAAAATTGTTATAACAGCAAAAAATAGTTACTCAATAGACCTTAAAAACAGGATACAAAGAGTTTAGAATAAGAAAATCATTATAGAAGTTGTAGTCCTGTATGTATCTGAGAAAGAAAAATGCAGTTTAAGTCTTATTGTCAATGGGAAGAGAATTTAGGGTAGCCTCATAAAGCAAAGATAAGCCATTTCCTTCTGCTAATTCTATATTCCAACCTGCCTTATTGAGATCCTTCCAGAGGGTAATTCTAGACTGCAACACCAACACGGGAAGAAAAGATTAACAGTTAGCTTGCAGTACTATTGCGCCATCTCAGTCTACTGCAATAGATTCCAGTTTGGTTTTCCACTATTTATCTGTTATTGTTTATGTTTATTCATAAACAATAGGATGGAAATATAAACACATTCAATGCTATATAACAAAGAGCTTGTACTAAGAAAGAGGTAAGTTTTCTTAATGTCATGTTTAAACATCAAGCATTGAACTAGACTTCTAATTTTTCTTTGAATCCTAACACATATAAGAGGAAATAAGACTTTATTAAGATATAAATGAAAAATCACCCATTAGTTGTGAGACACATTGAAAATGTGTTACCTCTCTGAAATATTCTTACCAGTACTGAATCTCTGCTGGACTTAAAATCAAAATTTTCAAATAACTTTCCCTGGGGAACTTACAGAGGTGAGGAAACATCTTCGAAAAAATCCTGAAAGAGGCAGATGACCAAGCCAGGAGAAACACTGTGCCAGATGCACAGAGAGTCAACACTTAATTTTCAGTGTCGTTCTCAAACATACAACTCGGATCTTACAAAACCCTGCTCAGATACCACTTTTGTTGAGGCAGCCAGAATTCTGAGTACATTAACTGGAAGTGATGCTTCACTTCTATTTTGCATAATTCTGGCACTGTTTTCCTTTAACATAGAAGACAGTAAGGTTCAAAACGTCTTTGACTGAGTAAATATGCACCTATCTCATAAAAAGAGCCTTGATCATCAGGCTATGACCTAGTCTGGAACAAGGCGCTCTCCCATGAGAATTCTTTTTCAATGTACAGAATGATTACAGGCTAAGTAAAGAAAAGACAGAAATATCTCTTCAAGGTGGTAACCAAAGCACTCAATACAGAATGACAAGAATTGAATTAAAATATTTCCAATGGCTATTATTTATTGCACATTTTGTCTCAAGAACTCCTTACTGACAGATCCATAGTAAGCTACTTACTTTAACATATGCTTACCGAAGTAGTCAGAGGTTCATTCTGGGGTGAAACTATGACGATTTAAATAAAAATTGGGATTCAGTCTTACCTAAATATGATCTTTAATCATATACATTCTTCTAAATCAGCCTATCTATTTTACATTCCTGTCTCAGGGTGGAGGTGCATATTTATCTACCACAAGCATAGAAAGAATCCAAAGACTTGTTAAACAGTGATGGTTAACTTCCAGATCATTAAAATACAGCAAGAATCCTACTCAGAAAAGTTCAGGTTCTCAAGATCGAGCAGAACTCCAGTTTTGCAAATCAGCAATAGTGACTAATTCCTCCCTGATTTCAATGACAACACTTAGTGAAGAATGAGACAGGTTTACATTTAGCTCGTGTCCAAAATAGCCTTGTCGCTAAGAATCTATTGACTTAAACAGGCTTTGGAAATAAATGAATTACCAGACAAAAAACATACTCATAGGTCAACCTCAACTACTTGACTGGTTTGTTACGCAATTATTTTCTAGTTGAAATGCTGAGAACTGGTGCTGATACAAGGTTAATAAGCCAAAATATGCAATGTATAGTGAGTCAGAAAAGCAAATGTGTATAATCTGTCACTCTCAAATGTTTAGGACTTGGCACTTAGGAGGGACTGAGATGTTGATGATTAATGGCTCAAATATTTGGCCATTTGTGGAGGTGTCAGGGTGCTTTGCTGGGGCCAGGTTTGCAACCCAAAAAGAGCAGGAGGGGAGTTTTTGAGCATATAGTGCCAAAGCCTCTGGTCTGCATAAGACAGAGTGGGTGAACACCCACCATCAGAGGCTCTGGGGTTTGAGCCAGATAAGGGAAATGGCTGATGACAAGCAGAGCCTGTGGGGTGGGATAGTGCTTTCTACCATGGCAATGTCCTCCCCCCACCCCACCCTGGGCAGAGTCACATCCCTATGGGACATTCACATTCATACATGTAGGCCTGAGAAAGCTCATCCCTTCTCACTGGGCGTAAGTGGCTCAACTGGGCTGATGTGAGAGGTGGCTTCATGCCTTAGAAGGGCTCATAAACCGTCAAATACCCCCAAAGCGCTCCCCACACTCATTTCTGAGGCCTTCCAGCAGAGGACTGTCCATGATCCGCGGTGTTAGAACAGAAAGTGAAAAACTTCCTCCCAGGGGAGATACTGTGGCGTTCCCACCTAACCTCAGCGTATTTTAACCAAGTGGACTTTGTGTTTCAAAGGATTTCCCCCACCCCTGGCAGATCAAGACTGCAACCATCACTTTGACCAAAAGACATTGAAACTGCAACCACCAAGTCTCATCCCTGGATCAACGGGTGGTGATGTCTTTCTACTCTCATGCTTTCTTTCTCTTTCTTTTCTTCATACGTTTTCTGAAGTGTTATTTTTAGTCCTTTATATTGTTTCATTTTTATAGATAATAACAACCAAAACAGCTACATACCTGCCTTCCATTGCAACCAAACTATACTAAAATAAACCATACACACACATATATATGTATGTCGATTTATAGACACCAGTCATTCACTGTCATTTCACTCTAAGGGGTTAGTAGATCCCCCTGAGGAATCTATTACAAGAACCTGAGTTACCCTCACCTTCAGGGGCGGGTTGTAAGAGCACTCTGTTCAGAAACCTCTCCAGTGCTTAAAAATTTATTAAATTAAATATAATGAAACAAATGGAAACCTGTTATGTCTTATTAATTAACAGGAAATGTCAAAATTAAGTGCAGTAATTACTTGAAATTTTGTGATTGCTTATTTGCCTATTTCAAATTACTTTTAAGGAAATATTAAGTGCAAGGGAAAAGCAGATTGCTTCCTGGAGATTGCTCACTTTAAACACTAGTGACTTCATTCAAGACACAGAAAGAAGACACAGTGGTTTCATGAGAAAATTATAGGCATTTTTTCTTCTAACTAGAATTTGAAATAATATAATGAAAAAGATATTAAAAATTGTATTTGAAATCTTCAAAAGAACTGAAGAGTTGTGCATGTAGCTTCTGAAAAGATTTATACTGGATGCTTCAATCATTTTTAAGTCCCTTGAATATTTGAGAGTCTCTCTAAAATAATTCTTTCACTAGAGCCATGGGCAGAGATCCTTCTAAGGTGTTGTGCATTTGAAGTCTTAAAAAGGGATGATTTGGAGCTATTTCCTAAACCTGATTTCAATCATAGTAGTATCAGAATATGATTTCCTCTGTATTGGCTGACAATATTTAACATTTCTACTGCTAAAATAGTTCAATATAGACAGTTTTGAAAGGATTAATATATAATCTTGTATATCTCTTAATAGTTGAGCACAGAGAGTAGCAGAAAGCATACAGATGAGAATCACATGAAACAGAGACTGTGAGCTTGAGTTACCAGTAGGTATTATAAAATCACCTTTTAACTCTATCACTCAGCTCCCTTGGTCTTCCACTTTATGGGTAAAAAATGATTTGCAGTGTTACCAAGTGATTTTGGGAAGCATGTAATGTTCAAAATACACTAGAGAGTACACACATCAAAAAAAAATATGTCTATGTCTAGTATTAAAAATCTTTCCACAAAGAGGTTATCAAGAAAAAGAAAAGTATACAAAAGTTCCAGGCCTGCACAAAGCACTGTAATTCTAATGAGTTTTTTGCACCCTTTATAGAATCCTCAGAAAAATTAAGCACATCAGGGATCTGTGTTGTCGTTAGTTACATGACCAGGATCCTACACAGTAGCAGTAATGCCACAAGTTTTGAAGTGACCACATTGTTACAGCAAAATACCATCTGGCATTTTCCCCTGTTTCTCCATAGATGACATTTATACGCTGGACCTGCTCTAATAACCTACTCTCAAAAGGTGAAAACACTAAGCAGATGTGGGTCAAAATGAATTGTTTGTATGGCATAGACTTCAGACAGGCAAATCAGAGTTTTAAAATTATTTTCCCCTACTAATACTACTATACTGTGAAGTAAAACGTATAGCATAAAAAAAAATCACAAACAGAACAAACAAACAAAGCCAAGATTCCACCATGAACCAGAACATACAAGCTGTATATCTAGAAAAATATATGAAATTAGTTCTTGGAATCATAACTTGGAGATCTCAAAACACCAGATATCGCCTAGAGAATCTTCTGACCCACAAGATACGTTCCACTAAACAAGATGAAGCTTTCACAAAGGAGTAAAAAAGGAAATTTTAAATTCCTCACCTGAGTATGCATTTTATAATGTCAAAAGCTGAGATTCACATTTGTAAGCCATAATTCTGTTCCCATTATCAACAACTGCAGTATTGGTAAGGGTTATGGTTCTTTTTTTATAAGAGTTCTGCAGCTGCTGCATCATTCACACCAACAGGACTAGATCCGGTAAATTTACCTAGAAACAAACCAGAGTAGTGATAAATATTTGGCTGACAGTCAGAAGACCGAAGTTTTGGTCATCAGTGTGACAATCAGGTGGTGTTAGGCAAGGTCACTTGGATTTTTTTTATTCTCTTCAAGTAGTAAAACTGTCCAATGGTTGTATCTCTGAATAAGGAGTCAAATAGATGAAAGAATCTAAAAATACACTATGCCATAATGTTACAAATCATTACAAATTATTAAAAATATTACAAATGCCATAAAGTAAACTTAAGAAAGACACTGCAGACATGTTGGGTTTTTTTTCTGCACAATTAAATCAATTACAAATATATTTTTACCTATAAACATAATAAAACCTTTGAATATCATCCAAACTAACTAAGTGATGAGTAAGTGTGGTTTTCAATTGCTGTGATGCCCACTTAGGCTAAATAAATTCTCCTTTTCTATCCCCTCAGAATCTTGTGAGGATTTTTCTCCTGACTTACAGTTTTCCCATTTCTCTCTGGATGCTGTAAGGCATTATAGCTAAAGTCTTAGAAAGGGGAAGTCTCACCAGATAACATGGAATTGCTGCTGCTAAAAGTGGCACTCACTCTTCCAACCCAATCTCTGTTAAATTGGCTCAGCAACCTCACGAAATTTCACCTTAAAAGGACAATTAATCCTTTGACCCAATAAAGTTGAGCCCTTAATCCATACCATATCACTTCAGGAACTCAATTACATTGAACTGTTCAATGAACTGTGATCCTAGTCTTTTTTCATTATAACTCCTTTCCAGTTAATTTATAGTGAAATATTTGGACAGACTGTTACAATTATCTACCTTCTACTATCAAGAGCTTTCCCTGCTTCTCTATGAATGATTCCTTACATTCATAGTTATTTACACAGCAAATTTTACCTGTATGCTAGCAAAAGTAGTCCTCCAACTTTCTTTTTTTTTTAATATTCTGCCTATAATTGTAACAAAATCACTTGCTTTTATTTTTATCCTAGTTTTAGTTTCAATGCTGAGAATTAATTCTTGATTTAGTAAGCTATGACAACTCAAGCTAAGCATGTGCACTCACAGACTTGGGGCATTTTTGTTTAACATTAACCCTTTAGCAGCAGGCAGTAAAAAGAAGAAATTTCCTCTACAATAAAGTGAGTATATTCCTAGTAGTCTCAGAAACCAAAACATTTTAATGGGACTAGAACTAAAAAAAAATCAAGCTGGAAGAACAAATAATTTCACAATTACTTACCCCACATGTGGTTTACTTGCATTAACGATGCATTAATTTATTTACCACAATACTATTGAGACTCCTGACCATTTCATCTCACTTTAATGAACGTGATAATACCTGCATTTGTCTCAGTCTTGGAAGTTTCTTGTTTGCCTTCATTTTCAGTGGTAGCCAAAAGACAAAAGAGTATAACAAAATAGCATTCTTTACAGACACGTCTCTGAGCTATTCTTGAATACTGAAGAACAACAAGTAACTTAGTTGTCCTGCCTCGGATTTTTCTAGAGAGAACTGTTACTAAATCTTCTGATATGGGATAAGTCAGAACTGTTTAGTGAATAACTACTGCCATCTACTTATCTTTTCTAATGTCACTTTGACACTTTTCATGTTATTGAGACCACACTAAGCTGCACTGCACTGAAGACATTAATGAGGAATTTCTTTTTCTTTCCTTATACAATATTGGCATGAAATTTTTACAATACATAAATCTGCATTAATCCTTTCTGTGGATAATGAGAAGGCAGAGTGAGCAGTTCTAATAACCTCTACCATAGCAGCAATGCTTTTATACTATTAAGCATCTTGCATCAGTGATTCATGTCAAACCAGGTCTGTGTTTCTCACTTGAATGAGTAACTAAGGAAAAGACATGCGATATAAATGTAAAATAATTGATAATTTTCTCGGTGGAGAGAAGTAACCTTAGGAAAACTGAGATGGTCTACGTGGTTCAGCATACTTATTAATGACTATTCATTAATTGAATCACTCTAGAAATGATAATGAATAGTATGTTCAAAAAGTAGCCAATGATACAAAGTTATTCAAGTTAGTCAAGACAAAGAATATTGATTTTTAATGAGTAAGAAAACAAATTAAATTTTTAAATATTTTTTAAATCACTTTTAAAGGTGATTGATAAGAGAGACTTTTCTGTTCTCAAACCCAGAATCTAGTCACTTCTAATAAAACATAATACAATCAGAACCCTACATTTCTGTATTTAGACTCAAGCTATCATTTCATTTTTCCATTCCAAACTTTACCTTTTAGGAGGCAGTGGTGTGGCCCTGTATACTAGGGAGTGTTTTAATTGTTTAGAGCTAATGATGGTGATGATAGGGTTGAGTATTTATAGACCAACAGGGCAGACGTCCTGGTGGGAGTCTGTATAGACCACCCAACCAGGACAAAGAGGCAGGTGAAATATTCTACAAGCAGCTGGGAGAAGTCTCACAATCACAAGCCCTTGTTCTCATGGGGGACTTCAATTTACCAGATGTCTCCTGGAAATACAACACGGCAGAGAAGAAACAGTCCAGGATGTTCCTGGAGTTTGTGGCAGATAACTTCCTGATGTGGATGGTGAGGGAGTCAGCTGGGGAAGGTGCCCCACTGGACCTCCTGTTTGTGAACAGAGAAAGATTGGTGCGAGATGTGATGGTTGGAAACCATCGTGGGCTCAGTGATCGTGACAAGATAAGAGTTTTCAACTCTCAGGGAAATAAGAAGGAGGGTCAACAGAATTGCTGCCTTGGACTTAGAGCGGGCAGACTTTGTCTTCTTCAGGAGACTGGTTTGGAGAGTGCCTTGGGAAGCAGTTCTGAAGGGCAAAGGTGTCATTCTTCAAAGACATTCTTCAAGAAGGAAATATTAAAGGCACAGGACCAAGGTGTCCCCATGTGCTGAAACATGAGATGCTGAGCAGAAGAACAACCTAGCTGAAGAGAGCTTTGGCTGGAGATCAGGGAAAAAAAAAAGACAATTCATGGCCTTTGGAAGAAGGGGCGGGCATGTTAGGAGGACTACAAGGATGTTGTGATGTTATGAAGTCAGAAAATTAGAAGGGACAAACCCCAACTAGGACTTAGTCTGGTTACTGCCATAAAAGACAATAAAAATGTTTCTATAAATACATTAGCAGCAAAAGGAGGGCTAAGGACAATCTCCATCCTTTATTTGATACAGGGGGAGACACAGTGAGAATGGATAAGGTACTTAATGCCTTCTTTGCTTCAGTTTTAATAATAATGCCAGTTGCTCTCTAGGTGCTCAGTCCCTCTTTTCTAGATACTTCTGCTGGACATGTCTTGACTTTCCCACAGCTTCAAAAAGCATGATGCAGAAGGATTGAGAAATTTAGACAGTGGCCAAAACAGAAGAAAACATGACCATGACAAGTCAATACCTAGCAAAGCAAAATGGTGATTAAATCACATAACCAAGGCAAACTACTCATGAATTTTTAGGATGAAAGAAAGAAAGTACCATGTTCATTGTATGTGTGTCATGTTGCCTGAGTCACAAAATGATGAATTGTAGAATGCTGAAACTATGAGAATATAGTGTCTGGGAGAAAACTCTTTCCCTAGCTGTAACTCTTTCCCTATACTTCATTCATTCTCTTCTTTACTCCGTTTGCTCTGCTGTCTCATGTCTGGGATGTATCAAGGCAGTAGAGAATCAGTCATGGGTGAGGTCATGAGGATCATTTGAAGACCAGGCACAAAAACAAGTACAGGGGAATGAGTTTTCTGACGAACCACACAATCTAAAATTATTAAAATTGCTGACTAGCTGTGCTCTGTTTACTAAAAGATGTTCTAGAAACACTCCTCCCCAAAGCAGCAGATAGTTACAGCTTATTACCTAGACATGTGTTACTCTGCTTGCACTGACATTTATTTCCATCTGCTGATTTATTATTCATTGCTTCAATTGTGTTATTGTAATTTGTTTGTGGACTATTAAGCAGGACAGAACCAGCTAAGAGATGCACCTAGCTTAGCTGGGTTTATGTGGAGGCAACAGTATGATTTGGAGATTATATGCATGTCCAGATCCTGGTACGCTGTTCTAAATTCTCACAGTGAAAAACACTCATAGAGAAATCTCTTTATAGGTTTCAGAAGCAGGGGAGAAGTCAATAACTAGGAAGTGACATCTGAAATGGCTCATTCTCAAGACCTGAAACATCTGCCGTACAGATTCTGAAGTGTATTATAAAAGCAAGCAATGTTGCCTTCCAGTGCAATCTGTGAATAATTTGTGACAGACATTGAACATATTTATATAGATCTTGTGGAGGAGAGAGGATTGTTTGTACTGAAGTACTTCAGTATATGTATTGCTGAAAACTTACAATATGCAATAGCAACACAACTGGGAGGTATCTCTCAATAAAATAGTAAATTGCTGTCTAATAAATTTGATTTTGAAAGGTATTAATGTTCTTTTATTCTATTATTATTTTAAATTATAGTACGTATTGTCAGAAATGGGCAATAAGTACACTATTAATAGTACTAGTACCTTTCATAAAATTCACTGGCAAAACCTTCACACTTTTTGTAGAAGTAGTAGTATAACAACAGCTCTGAGATAAATCCTATTTTCTGAACCACTAATCTCTTTTATTCCTTTTGTTAATATTGCTTCTTTATTTTCTCGGGGCTTATATTAAAGCACTCACTGATAAAATATATTAACTTTATTTAGAAGTCTCACAATTAATTTATCAAAGAAAATGATCCAAGAATCATAGCAGATAGAAATTAAAGCACTTGTTTTGTCCTTAACTGTGCCTCAAGGCAAAAATCAACTTGACAGGTCTACAAGCAATCACTTCTTGAAGGTTTCCAAAATGGAAACTCCGAACCGTTATAGGCAGTTTATTTCACTTCTTTATTATCTTCACCCTTAGCTAATTTCCAATACTATGTAGTAGGAAACTTCCTTGCTGAAATCTGAACTTTTAAATTCTTTCCTGATCTTACCTCACTATGATGAACAGTTCCCTTCAATTTTCCTGCTGTCTTTTATGTATTTGAAAAAAATAATGTTCCCTGAAGTATTTTTTCTCTTCTCTTTAGGCTAGATAAGCCCAGTTGACTTAGTTCTTCCTTCTAGGAAGAACTCTAATAATTTTTGTCCTGTTTTATTGAATCTTCTTCACTTTTCAAGGCGTAGTTTATTGTTGTAGTATATTCTGTATCTCTGGCCAGCTTGAACAGAGGTTATATGTCTCATCATATGAAATTCACCTGATCTCTAATTTTGTGTAACAGATTCTAAAATACTGTGCATACAATGGGTCTATCCATGCTCAAAGTAATCCTACATGTTCTCAGTGACTGAATGTCACTGATAAAACTATAAAGATTCTTTCTCTTACCCCAAAACTGAGATATCACATGGTTCAGTAAGAAATGCCAATTACAGTGGTTTACATGTCAATATATTGATGATTGTCATCTTGATCTGCAATTTACAGGTACAGTTCTGATTCTCATAGTAATTAGAAGTGCAAATACTAGCAGTTTGACATCTATATTTAAGGAGCTGCAAATAATTCCAAGCGTCCTACTATTAAAAATATAGAAAACAGAAATAGAAGGGAATATCAAGCTCTGCATGCTAATAGGCTCCTGTTCTGTTACTACGGAAACCACAGTGGTCCTCAAAATAGGCAAGGTACTTCACCCTCCAGTCAGATAACATTTAAAATTTTGTTTGGTTTTTACTAACTGGATCACAGAAACTCAACCCTCAAACAAAATAAAGTCCATATGTGCTCTAAATCATATGAAATACAAAATAAATTTGTGCACATAACGATGATGATTTCTAAAAAGGGGGGGGGAAATGGTATCTGAATGGTACAGCTTTTTAAATTTACTTACTGGTTTAAATTTCTTGGAGAAAAGAGATTATATTTCACCACTAACTTGTAATTTTTTAATTTATCCCTGATGTATTTTTCAAGTTGTTATCAATCTATTTGTTTTAGAACTGGAACTTTTTAGACTTAGCCATTAAAATAACTCATCCCTAAGAGATCACCGTTAATTTAGGGCAAAATTTTGTAGAAATACCTGGTTGGGATTCTGAAGCTGAAATGTAAGTGTCCTCTGGCTTTGGGTAGATCAAACTTCAAACTTCCTTCCACAATGGTGGAGAGATTCAGTGTCATTTGATATAATTCTAAACCATAAAATCAACTTATCCAAAATACTTACAAGATGATACATAAACTTCTTTATAAACTTCTAAAAAATACTGCATCTAATTAGAACCATAGTTANCACAATATATGAAGAAAAGAATATTGATGTTTTCAGATTATTACCCACATAAATAAATCAGTATAAACCAAACACACTCCTAATCATTAATAAAATATTTAACATCTCCACATTGATTCAGATCTTCTAAACATTTCATTTTTAAGGTAACAGCAAGAGCTAATTAAAATGCTTTGGGTTTATTTTCCTTTTCTTTGCACCGGTCCTGCAAACAGAGCACAATATGTGAGCCACTCTTATATGGCACATCTCTTTCAAGTTTTATAAACATTCAGCAGCAAATAAAGATCACAAAAACTATATGCTCGCTGCTTTCTCCTCTTTATTACAGGCAAATTAATCCTAAAATCCTTTCAACATTAATTCATGTTTATCCAGCAAAACCATGACGTGCCTGTACTACAGATACGTACAGCATCCTAGCTTTAACTCGGGAACTGAATTGATAGTGCTCGGCACAGGACAGGACAGGCCCGGGACAGTAATTCAGCCCAGCCCAGCTCTGCCTGCTCGGCGCTGCTGCCGCAGCCCTGAGGCCGCAGGGAGAGCAGCCCCGGCAAGCCTGCTCCTGCTCCCAGGCACGCCGGCCCAGGCTGCAAAGCCAGAAACTGGTTTTGTAATGCCTGCTAAAGGGCTCCATGTTTGATCATACCTGCTCCTAATCCTGTCTCTCACTGGCAAAAGTACCTCTGGCTTCAAGTAAGGGCAGCGCTAGGTCGATCTTGAGCTCTTGGGCAAATTTCGTTCTGTCATGCCAAACAAACTGGATGTAAGCAGCAGGCAGATAGAATGCCCCTGAATTTTATATACAAAAAGGGCCTGAGTTTTTCTTACATATGGGGTAAACTTAATGCCTTAACAGGCACCATATTCATTAGTACCTTTTGCTGATAGAAAGAAATAAAATTAAAATTTCATTTAAAAAGATCATGCAGGGAATTTTGTCCAAGGTTAGAAATTTGGATATTTGCAGTTTTATGTTTAATCCACTCAGGATGAAATAAAATTGGTAGTTGTTAAAAATTCAGCCAAAAATATAATCCAATTTATGAGGCTATCCAAATCTGTGGGCACAATTCTCAAACCCATCCTGATACTGTAAGCCCAGATATCTGGTCTCACAATATACTTGTTACGTAGTATTCGCATCCTAAAATGAAACTCTTACTCTGGACTACACAACTTTTTGATTTATTTTAGACACAGAAGAGAGAGTTTTGTTTGGCTTGGACTGTTCATGCCATCATTTAGCCACTGGCCTGAGACTTTGCCTTTACAGCCAACTTCAATCTACAAAGCCTTCCTGCCACCAATCATCAGGTGAGGCTGATTGAAATTCCCTACAGACACCACTAGTGAGAAACAGCAAGTGGAGGAAAAAAGCTGATCAGCAAGAAATATTGAAACATTTTATGGAGAATTGTTTTTCTAGAAATGACACCATAGATGTGAGCACACTACAAAAAAATAAGGCTATTAGTTGATAAAGATGGTTTCACCTTTCAGAGAAATGCTGTTTAGTTTACTATATAATGTCATGTCCTAGGAAAAATCAGAGTGAAAGAAATTGCCAAAGATACTAATTAAATATTTTCAAGCCTGAGACAGAATTTTTTTAAAAAGATATCCCAGGACACAGCCAGCAAAATGCAAACAAAATCCAAGGGATCAGAATTTGCTAAGCTTAAGAATGTCAAAGAAAACTTGAATGAATCTGTGGAGCTGAAAAATAAAAATCAGCCAGATGTAGAACTTAAGAGAACAGATGTTGAGATTTATACTTACCTTATATCTCATCTTTAATATTCAACATTTTTAAGTATATTTATAATAGCAAAAAGGCATTTATATGTGCTTATTATGGTGCTTAAGAAATTCTTTGTATGGTTGAAATTACTTAGTCCTCAACCCTAAAATTTATCAGTAACCTATCTGTGCTCACAGCTTATAAAGTATGTTCCAGTGCTTTTTTCCTAAAGTAACTCATAATTGAGCAGGCAGGAAATAAGCATTATGTAAACCAGCTAATATAACAGCTAAAGATTATAACTTATGGGCAAGAAAAAGTTTGTTTTGATAAATTTTTGAAATGAAGTAGAAGCAGCAGGAATATGTGAGCCTTCAAATTCCAGTTGCCATAGCAACTGGTGGTATTTTTAGCTATCATAACAACTTTAACAATTGTAGAGAATATCAGTGCTGCTCTCTCCAAATATCACTGCTGATCTTTCCCTATTTTTCCAAATAGAAGTCCATATGTTGCTGTAGCACAGGAAATTCTAAACAGTGTTTTTCACATATAAAATAACTTGCATGACATTTTGTCAGCTTTGCCTTCCATTGCAGGAAAAAAAAAAAGAAGGCCAGAATCATTTGTCCTTTTAATACAATTACAGAAAAATTACGATTAAGTCTTAAAACTTTATGGAATTCATTCCTTTTTGAACCAGTTAGGTTTGTTTTTTGGTTTTTTTCTCCTTTTGTAGGAATTGCTAGTCATAATTTTTCCAATTCTATGTCATTTTAGGTCACATATGCTTCATTCCCTATAGTTCCCTCTCTACTATACAGCTCACAATAATTTTCTAAGTACAAATTTCTTTTACACAAAGAAGTCACTTAGAAGAAGACAATTCAATCCACAAACCAAAATTCCCCAATGATTTTCTTGCTATAGGTCACACAGGGAACACTCTTGATTGTTAATGGAAAACCTTATGAAAGACAAAATGGCTTTTAGATTTGTTTCAACTTCCCTCCTATTTCTAGTCCTTTCATTGTGCCAGGTTATGGCTGAAATCCTGATTCCAAACACCTGCAGAGTAGGGCAAAGACAGTTGCTTATAGCAGTCTATTATTTCCATATATATAAAATACATGTTAAGTTATGGCTTTTGATTAAGGGTACAACTTATTTGTTCTTAACCAGGTGCACACAGCCCAGGAATCACAGCTATGACAGTGTAAGAGTAGAATTTAACCAGTCTTGATGCCAGCAATAAAAACTCCAGAAATGCATTATAATAGCATAGAAGGTAAAATTTCTATCTTCCTTAAATCCCAACTTAAACCCAAGGCAATCATCATAAGCAGAGTATGATTACACACCACCTGAGCCTTAACTACAGTTTAAAACAAAAGGTAGGATGCTGCTTTACCTGTTGCTTTTTCCTTTAAACATAACCACACACTTAACCAAAACAACGTCCTCTGAAACACAGCTTGGCTGCCCCAGCTAAATTCCAGTAACACAAAGGAAAGAGCTGAAGGGTACCCGGGACATGCAGGGGCTTGCTGTAAGAACACTTGTTGTAGTGGAAATAACAAGAACCAATAGGTGTGTCCTGCCTAACTTTATGTTGGCCCGTAATACTTCTACAGATCATGCTTTTCTACAGAAAGCAAAGGGCATTATAAGACTTGCATATGTTTACTATGATCACAGAAAATTACAAGGTGAAACTGTGTAGGAAATACAATTTCTTTTAAGTATGTGTTTTATTTTTTAAGACCTAAAATGCTATTGAACTAAAATCCAATATAGAATTTACTTCCAATTTTATAAACAGCCATAAATATTTATCTTCTGAAATAATCTGAATAAATCATATAGGCTTTTGTTCTCAAATAAAATGAACAATTAAACACTCTCAGGATATCTATTACTAAAATTCCAGGACTAACCAAAGGCAACAAAGGGTGACTATACTTTGAATGCCATCCATGTGCCCCCACAGTCCTGAATTTTTTTTTTTTTTTAAAGCCTTCTAGGTAAGCAAAGCCCAGCCCAATTATGCAGATAATGCACAACCCAGACTGAGGTTATGCATTAACCTGCTGTGGCATGTGGTCATATTGCCCTAAGAGACATTGTGAATAGGGATTTAGAGTCTTTAGTATCTAGCAGTTTATTTTTACATGGGTGCATGGACTGTAGCCCAGCCTGCAGCCAGCAACTTCTCCTTCCAATATCGGGTCAGCAGTCAAAATATATTCTCATCACCCACAACCAATAACTCATTATACCTAAATTGCCTTCGTCTCACAGTGCTGCTAAGCATAGCAATCTGCTCTGTCGCAGAAACCCAGGAGTAAACCCCACCAAAGGCAGTCAGATCATCCCCATGTGCAGGATCTATCCCTTGATGGCTCCAACCCTTGGGACTGCAATCCCTTGGTTGGTCAAGCTCCTTGCTGCAAGAGGTCAATGGGTTCAACATCTTTCAGCTTTAAGCAAAAGCTGCACTTTGCCTTTCAAATGCACGGCAAATGTAGATCTGCTATAACTTTTTGCTAACATAAAACTGTGTTTCCTGACTTTTCACATAGATTAGATGGAACTATTTTAAAAAGCTATTTTTGACACAAGAAAGTACAGCAAAAAGAGGCTATTGAGAAATACATTCCAAGGTCAAGTCAGCCAAACTAATCTGTGAGGCTCAGTGAGCAACATCATACAATAATTATTTACTGAACTTTAAATGAATTTATTTTGTCCCTGGATGAATCTCATCTGTTTAATTTTTAAAACAAAATGTTCATCAAGTTTTACCCTTAGGAAACAATATCTAAATGTTGAATAACAGCTCAGGGTTCGGTTTTTCTGCCTCTTGCATTGAGCACACTCCAATTCCCTTATAATACGCACTGCTTCTTGGATGAATTCTTACATTTGGAAGCAAACTCTATAACCCAGATGGATCTACGTACATAAATAAGGCAGGTTTGGCAGGAAGATACTTGCACATAGTGGAAAATTAGTGAGGGAAGATGCCATATCAACAAATATGGTTCAGTAAGCCAAAAAATAATCTGACATCAGACTTTACAGTAGGGTAGATATACATGCAAATAAACTTATTTTGAGCAAAATTATTTTAAAATTTATCTGTTCACAAATTCAATCATAAACCAGTCTAATTTTAACAATTTTGTTGTCAGAAAACAAGAAACAGTACAAAACAGTACAAAATTCTATAATTCTTTGTTCCTGAGTTATGGGGAGGTTGCTGACTTCTTTTTTTTTTTTTTTGTTAATATCTAAAGTTCTTTCTGAAGTCATCAGGCAACTAGAGAGCAGGATTTAGGCAAGAAGTCAGAACTACCAAGCATAATGAGGATGGCAAATAGTCAATATTTAATTTTCACAGCAAGCTGTTTGCAGTCACACTTACGTGAAGAAAGAAAATTCTTTCCCATAAATACATATTCTGTAGATTTTAATAATAAGGTCATCTGAGAAAGTAGCAATTCACATTTTTAAAGAAAAATATTTCTCAAACCAAAGTATATCAAATTTTCTATTTGGCAGAAGATCTACCCAAATTACCTGGGTTTGTTTTGGTTTGGGTTTTTTTGTTTGTGGCTTTTCCCTTTTTTAAAGTAGGACAACTAATTTCACAGACCAGCAACCTTATTTTCCAGGGCTAATTTGTTCCAAATCACATAACTTCAAAATTTAACTCAAGGCCAGTAGCAATAGTTTCTTGACAGAGGAAAAATAACAGTTTATGTCACTCCTACCTTGAAAAACAGGTAGTTTTTAAAACCCTAAAGTCAGGACCTGGGTTTTAGCTTCACTTACTACTTCTACTTTTGTGGTTTCTTCTTTCCCACACATTTGGGAACCGTATGTATACAAGAAGTTTATAGCTTTAAGCTTGCTAAACAGATACCAATCACAGAGAATCAAAGATGAAGCACTATAATGATTTGCATGTGCTGTTAGCTTGTATGGAGACTCAATAAAATTGTACCTAATAAGTCTGCCAATGAGTTGTGAGATCTGAGGCTCCCAGTCAGAAGTATCTCCATTTTTTTCCAGAGGTGTTGATCTACTTATTTGGGAGAAATATAAGCCATCCCAGGCAAACCTAAAATCCATCTCTTCAAGGAAACATAACATTGCCGCACAAAATGTTCTACTTTTATGTCTTATCTTTTCAGCTCAGTCGTATTTAAAGATCTCTTCAAGACAGATTAGAAAAACAGATATAGCAGAAAGGATTTTAAACCCAGGACAACAATCATTAGCATTAAAAAGAAGAAATATCTATAAATGTAAAGGTTTCAAAACAAAACTCTGTGAAGAAACAAAACCCCAAATTTCCATAAATGTCTCACTTTGGTTTTTTTAAGAGAATAGATAAAATTTCTATCTGTTACAGAAAAAAAAATTCACAGCCGATTGCCAAACTGACATTTATTGGAGCAGAGTGAATCAAAGCCGGCTGTTTTGTCTTGCTTTCACTGAATTTTTGTTAATAGTTTATTTTTCCCTTAGTTGTCACAGAAATCTGTACAGACCAAATTAATGCAGATAAAGCACTGCTGACAAAAAAATTAAGTTTTTCCTACTCAGGCTGTGCTGATTAATGCTTTCTGAGATACTTAGGGAACTGTGGTATTCATATATCATTTGATACTAATTTGAAAGTACATTTTATGACATTAAAGCTTTATATTGTCCAGCTACTATGGAAATATTTATTAGTATTTCGAGAATTCAACAAGGCATTTTACATTTTAGCATTTTTCAACATTTCCAATGACAGAGAAAAAAGAGGGGAGGGACAAAAAGAAACAGACCAAGACTAGGAGGAAGAAAGAAGCACAAGCTTACTATTTCTATTTATAGATTTTAGCATCTTTGTATTCTAATAATATTCTTTTCTCTGCTACACCAATCTCTACAGAAGAATGACAGTAAAAGCTTGAACTCGTTCCACCTTTGGCAGTTCTAGGTGTATTTCAGTAGTGTCCACTGGTGGGATTACCTAACACCTTTTATGTGGTTTGATAAACTGGATGTTGGTATAATTAAGGAACATTCTGGAAAATGTCACAGCTTGGAGCAGCTGCAGCCTGACAAAAGGTAAAGGTGGCACAAGAGTGTCACAACATGGCCTACATGTCATGTGTGGGATAATGAGTTGCTTCCAGATGTGAACTGTCCCAGCTGAATGGCAACTTCAGGTTCTTAATTCTAGCATATCACACTCATGAGGTGGATATTGGAATATGAGATACGTCCTGAAGGGCACTGCTCAAGGACCTGCATGAGCAGATGGAAACAAGGCAACCCTTTTTTGGGTCCCTTAAGATCAGGACAGTCAGTAGGACCATGTCCCTTATTCAAATTCAGCACACAGGAGATTAAACCTGGGATTGATGGTTGGTATTTTGAATGGCTCATTAGGCAGATGAACTATATAACTCCTACACTGTTAATGTGGCATTTCCCTGGTCAGCAGGCCCTGATTAGTAAGCAGCACCCTAACAAGTTCCACTCCACCAGAGCACCGGAACACTTGAAATCAGACAAGAAAGCAACTTCAGTTGAAAATGTCAGATTCCAGAATTAAAGCAAACGCACTATTAATTAAACCCTAAATATCAACATTTTAACTAAAGGCAGGGGTAGGAATAACCATGTTCTTTTCAGGTTATTCAAAACATTTGTACAGATTGCAGTGTAATTTTAATGTGCATAAAACTACATTCAATGTACTGAATTTTAAACCATCCACTGTATCAGTAAGAAACACCCTATTCTCAGAGGAAAATAATCCTCTCTTAGTACTGAATATGCACATGTGAAAATGGGTAGGAATTTGTTAAAATGATAATCTCTTAAATCATATGTAACACTATTCAAAACTCAATAAATCAGCTTTGGATCAAACACGTTTTCATATTGTTTTAGAGTGAAAAGTTTCTGGAACTGAAACATGCAAGCCATGTCTGAAGAATTATTACTAACTTTCTATTCTTTTAACAAACAAAGAAAAAACCCAACGTCGTGCTGGTTACTGAAGACTGTAGATACAAGGTTCTCTCCAGGTGGGTATTATCATGTAGGGAAATGAGTGGATAATGATGGAATTAGTAAGAGTCAATTACAGGATGTTAATAGTTGGCATTTTAATTATTTGTATTTAATTGAGAAAACAGTTGGAATGCAGGGTTGCATAAGTACATCAGTGGCATAATACTTCTAATTATACACTCATCATGCACCTTTCCACAATAGATTGTGCTCACAAATACCATCCTAAGCATTTCAGAGTGCAAGATGGATACAGCTGGAGACACTTGCAACTTACCACTAACAAGATGTTGTCATAACTGATCAAAAGTTTGGTTTATGCTCTTAACACTGGTTTTAAGATTCACAGAATCAGTTCAGTTGGAAAAGATCTGTGAGATCGAGTCCAACCTGACTGAACACCACCATGTCAACTAGACCATGGCACTGAGTGCCACATCCAGTGTTTTGTTAAACACCTTCAGGGACGGTGACTCTACCACCTCCCTGGACAGCCAATATCTAATCACCCTTTTCATGAAGTAATTCTTCCGAATGTCCAACCTAAACCTCCCTTGGTGAAGTTTTAAATTATGTCCTCTTGTCCTGTCGCTGGTCGCCTGGGAGAAGAGGCCGACCCCCACCTGGCTACAACCTCCTTTCCGGCAATTGTAGAGAGCAATAAAATCCACCCCCAGCCTCCTTTTCTCCAAGCTAAACACCCACAGCTCCCTCAGCTGCTCCTCGTAAGACTTGCACTCCAGACCATTCACCGACCTCATTGCTCTTCTCTGGGGCAGCACCCAGAGAAGCTTCTCACTCCAGCCCCTCAATGTCTTTCTTGTAGTGAGGGGCCCAGAACTGAACACAGGATTTGAGGTGAGGCCTCACCAGTGCAGAGCACAGGGGGACAGTCACTGCCCTGGTCCTGCTGGCCACACTATTGCTGATACAGGCCAGGATGCCATCGGCCTTCTTGGCCACCTGGGCACAGCTGGCTCATGTCCAGCTGCTGTCATCCAGTACCCCCAGGCCCTTTTCCTCTGGGCAGCTTTCCAGGCACTCTTCCTCCTGCCTGTAGAGCTGCATGGGGTTGTTGTGGCCAAAGTGTAGGACCCAGCACGTGGTCGTGTTGAGTGTCATACAATTGGCCTCAGCCCATTGATCCAGCCTGTCCAGGTGCCTGTACACAGCCTTCCTACCCTCCAGCAGATCGACACTCTTACCCAACTTGGTGTCATCCTCGAATTTGCTAACTCCCATGGGATTCCTGAGGCATTTTTGTTTCTCAGAAGAACATAAGCAACATAAATACTGTTTTAAGCTGCTTGTTAACTCAGTAGTGGGGATGGGAATATGGCCTTATTCTATTCCTGAGCTCAGTTTGAAGTCTGGCAGTGAGAGACACTAGACATAAACAGTCCTTAAAGGAGCTAAAATCTTGTCACTGCTACTGTTCTATTCCCTGGTTGTCCCTAGCTGTCCTGAAAAAAAAAAAATTATTAACTTGAATTAAAAATTAATCCATAAGAAAGCATTTTTGTAACTCCAAGAGGGAAAAAGATCTAACTTTGTGCTATAATACATATACATACATAAGTATGACCATTTATCATTTTACATCCTGATATTCCTCTGCAAAGAAAAACACTTTCTCTTAAATATTTAAAGCTCAATATCAAATATTATTTTTATATTAACTAAAAGTAAAGACAAGGCTGCTTTGCCCTGAAAAATGTCCAAAGACACTTTCAAGTTACTCTTATTTGCTTTTCAAATATTCAAAGATTCAAAGAATATAGCTAACTAATCACTTCAACTTCTTTTTAATTTGTTTAATGACAATTTTTAAAGATGTGCAATCTATTTAATTTAAAATACTACACTGATTTTTGAAAAAGACTTTTTTTCCTGTAGTCTACAAAAGCCAGAGTACAAATTTGCTCTTGGCTTTTAAGATCTTTCAAATCACTTTTCAGCACATTCTGACAGATTTCTGTGCCAGATGGATGTGGATCAAGAATGTATAAACATATGGCAGAAATGGTAACCAATATGCTCCTAGAAGTGTATAATGGTTCATTTCAAAATATGTATTCCAGGGTTATTAATAGCCTCTCTTTTGAAAGTTTCATATTTTTGAAAGGTTGAGATTTAGAACAGCGTAGCTCTCGTCAGTTTTCTCTAGTGAAGCACCAGCGCAGCAGAGCCTAACTGATAAGTGCCCAGAATGATTGCAATGCTTAGTTACAGGCTTTTAGGCAGTAAAAGGCAATGAAATCATCCTGCATCAGCACACGCTCTGTCATCCTCAAGTAACTGACAAGTTTTATTTCATCCATCTTGTTTCACTGTCAACCAGTGACATCAATAAACAACTAGAAATAAAGGGCTTTGCTTTGCTTTAATTTACAATTGTGCAAATAATGACTTATTTAATGTGAGTCAATAAATACACTGGCTAGACTAAGAGTAAATGAAACCAGGAGACAGTGCCCTCATACTGCTCTTGGAATCTTTCAAATACAATATTAGACAGTGAGGTAAAGATCTTTTATCAGGTCTTTCTCTCAGCACTCACAAGACCCTCTCTAGTGATTTTCCCTCTGTAGTTATTAATACACAATTTGGTTCTACAAAACTTCACTTCTGGAAAAAAAGAACAAGAGCCAAACACCCCTTCCTGCCAACAAAACAACAAACAAATAGCAAGGAATAAACAGGATAAGAGAGAAATTGGTATCGGTATGTTTTGGGAGCCAGCTTTACACCCTCCATCTCCATGGCTCCTTTGTGATGACTCATCCAGCAGCAAGTGCCAGATTTTTAAAAGGCGTTTAGTACCTACGGATAACAATGTCATTAAGGACAAGGTGTTACAAAAACATTCTGCTCAAATGCACTAGTACGTGATAGACTTGGCATCTCAAATCTTAATGCTACTTAAGACCAGATGATCCAAATCAGCTCTTTGAGATGTAGCCATGCACAACACTAAATATCTGTCTTTCAACATCCTCTGACATTGTAATGACTTGTAAGTAATTGCTCTGAAGTAAAGAACTACATTTATTTCTCAGAAGTCCTGATTTAAGAACAAATAATCAATATAACAATACATGTTGATATTTCCTTCTGTCACCGAACTCCAATCACTACTCACAGGCTCAACAAACCAACTCAACTGGTCCCTATCTAATTTATCATCATTAGGGATTGGGAAAAGTCCATTCACCTTCCTTCTATAAGTTTTTTCTCCAATGTCCTCCTCTACCTGTCCATCCAAGCATTGGAAATTTATTTATTTATTTATTTATTTTATTTTGCTAACAGCCTATTTTTTAGATTTAGTACTTACAGCTAGTCTTAGGAAAAATGAACCATTTTAATTTGAGAGAATGCTCAAAATAAAAACTCTATTTTACTTTTGCCATTTTATTTCTTCATGGTTTGTCCCTTATTGGGCTCCTGCTAGCAAATATTTAAGTGCCAATGTTTAGTACCAAGCAGATAAAACTGAGGATATATGACAAAAATTCAAAACAGCATAGCTAAATTGTATCTCTGGAGTTTCAGCAGTACTTTGGCATCCAAACACTCATGTTTCCAACTTTAACGGCTTTACTGCTGTGGCTACTCATGCCCTAAGTGTTGGAGGGCTACAAATGCTAACAGGCTCACACTTTACTCTCTGCTGCTGGATAGAGTACTTGCAGATGGATCTCTGATTAGCATATCCAAGCCCTCTTTAGTCTAAAGAGTTCAATACTAGAAGCTCTGAAGCAGGGTAAGCATTTTAGCCATCCAGGGAGATCAATGAGCTTTTGAAGAATAGGTGAAAATTCATGCTGCTGTAGTTTCACTAAATTTGAACAAAGCAATCAACACCTTCTAGATATAGCACTGATTAACTCAGTACATCAATATCTGCAACTGGAACTAGAAGGTTCCTAATGATCCTCATGAAAAACCAAGAGAGATTAAAAATAAATCTGATGCACTCTTATTCATTCCATCTTCCATCCTCCAAAAAAATCACTTCTCTCTGAAGTGCTAATGTGGTAAATCAGCATTTACCTACACATTTCACCACTTGCATGCAAAATAGTGTAATTAGTCTGTTGAATTGCTCTGTCACAGCACTGTCTCAGAAGTAAAATGAGCTGTGAAAAGCTGCAGAGCTAAATCTTTACTCTGTTGAACCACAGTACGCCAGAGATAGGTAGATTTCCTCACAGCACTGTACATTTGTAAACAGCAAATTTACATACTATGTTTTTTCCACAGTTTTGCCATAATTGCAAACTTGATCCTTTGATATTTCTTGGCTCTTACTATTTTTTAAAATTATTATTATTATTTTTAGAGAAGGAAATTTCAGGCTGTGATTTTGCAAGCTTTTTTGAGACAGATTTCTTCTTTGAAAAAGCAATTCGCTCAGGAGCAGCGTTTAGAGGAATAGAACATAGTGAGGCCAAATATGGTTCTGGTGTGGCACATTAAATGGTACCCTTCAGTCTCTGGGTATGAGTAATGTTTATGGGGAAACCATCTTGTGCTATCTAGCTATAAAAATGATGTGAAAACATGGCTATGTTCTGGTTTGTTCCTTATTTCCTACCACAACAATGTCAAGCGACTGTGAACATGATTAACACTTTGAAGTTTTTATTGCAATCTACAAGTATGTAAGTAAGGGTAAATATCAGAAGTTTCTTTCCATTATTATGATAGCAACAACAAGTTTCTGAGTGTACTGAATTACATGTCACCCAGAGTTAATTATATGTTACTTGGAATTTTTCTCATTTGAGAAATTTACAGTGCACAATATCCTCTATGTGCTACAGATGTTCCTTTTGAATTCCTAAGTTAAATCTTAAGAGTTTAGATATTTATAACTAATAGTTCACATGACTTGAGAAAGCAGGATAGTTTATTCACACAATTACTACTAGATTAAGCAGGATTTGCATGCATAGGGAAGTGTTACTTAACCCAATGGGAACGATGCAGTTGTTGAAAACTTTGTGTAAAGAAATCTAAATATTTTCAAACAGAGTTTGGCAAAAGATGATCATTATTTGATAATTCAATCTGTGAAAAAGATACTTGAGTTCACGTAATTTTTCCATGTCATGAAATTTACCACTACTTATCAAGCTTTAGTTTGACAATGTGTAATGCTGTATGTGCTCTAGGCAAAAATGTATTTCACAGCTTAATTCTACCAGTCTTTGCTTTTTTACAACCATGACAGAAATGAATAAAAAGTGTTAAAACAACAAATCTGGCAAGTAGTATAGGGCAGGATGGCTAAAGTGTCATCTTGTACATCTTTTCCTGAGATGGCTGTGTATAATGCTGATTCTAACTCATGCTGGGAAATAGAAAACTGGGCCAGTAAGAAGGACTTTAGACATAAATGTAACTCGGTTTCTTAGATAAATGTCTTTTTTCCTTATTGACCGTAAGCTCAGGGTGGTCTTAAAACGGGATAAGTTTCTCAGAGAGAATATTAGCCTTTGATCCTTTTCAATCTTCCATTTATGTAACCAGTCCTTCAAAGTTAGAAGCCTAGACCTTAAGCCCCCTATAAATATCTCTGCATCACAGCAAAAAAAGTTGTAGAAAAATCTTTTTTAACTTCTGTAGAAGGAGACACTGAATTTCAATGTGTGTACAATTTTCTGTCTGTATTAAACACCTAGAACCATATAATTTACACATTGTGTCCAATTGTGTTAGTGCCATATAAAACCAAAATATGTTATTTTCTGAAGCTATATTAAAGCAGTGTTAAACTAAATTTAGTATTTACAAACCATGAATGCCTAAACTGAAATACATTCAAAAACTGTCTTAATTAGCATAGGGAAACCTGTGTCCTCTCATGACTCAGGCCAAAAAATCAATTTGCTGACTTGACACATCTATAGGCATAACACTGATAGTACAGTACACAGGATTAAAACCATAAATACATTTTCTTGTCCATCAGCCTGCCAACTCGTGCAACAGCAAAATAGACAGACCCCAATAATATACCAGAATTTGCAACACTTCTGTCTATGTTGCAGACCCAAAACCAAAGGATGAAGCAGAGCTCTATTTTTCAGCAGGCCTGAAAAACAGGCACTGATTTATATTGGGAGAGCATCTGGTAACAGACATCTTTTCATTACAAAAAAATTGCGGTTTTTCTTCCATTTTTTTCTATTTGCTAAATTATCTTCCTGCAGATACAAAATGCAAACACGAAAGTATTAGTTCCAACTAAACAACAGAGAAAACATTATTATATATAGATATTTTCTGCTTTATTTTCAGGCCACTGAAATTTCCCTCAACTTTCACATTATAGTGACCATTTGCCTATCTATAACTTCATAACTACCCCAAGACACTATTATTTTAAAAATGCAAAATTACATATATTATTGAATGGAGAACCTCCCTGTAACCTATATGAGCTTTCTGCACTTTTTGCTTGTGCCAGCAGTATTACCCGCGGTCTTCAGCATGCAGCACCATATATTCCTCCTATTGTGCATGGTTATTTTTCAAGTAGGTTCTCAAAGCAGATATTCAAATATTCTTTAACATTCCCACAGAGACTTCAGGTTGAATTGCTGCCCTCTGTTTGATCCCACTGAGGGAAAACCCTGCTTCACTGCTAACAGTTGACAGATACAGACATTTGGATGACCTCCTCTTGCCTCAATCAATACTTAATTTTTAAAAAAATTTTACACTCTTTTTGAAACTAGAGAAAGCAGTAACAAATGAACAGTTAGATTGGCTGTTGTCAGAGAAAATTTCTGGAAAAGTGATAAATCTGAACTGTAGGGAAGAACTGAACATCCTTTCTGTAATGAAATGACTTGGAGTGGGAAAACAGCAATTTGTCACTATTGACAGTGGACTAATACCAGGTAGTAGTCAAAAAAGCAACATAAATTCTAGGAATTACTATGAAAGAAAAATGGGGAAAAAAAACCATTACACCACAGTAAAAAATTTCCTTCTTGTATCCCTTGCATATTCTTCTTCCCTATTCCCAAAAAGGACATAAAAGAACTGCAAAAAGCCAAGCAAATAAAAGTAAAGCTTTCCATCAACTAAGTAGCCCAGGATTGTTCAATTTGAGTAAAGAGGAGTTAGAAGCCCACAAAACCATAAATTGCATAGACATGGTAGAGAGCTGACCAGATTATTCACTGTCTCTGTCTGCATGAGCACTGGGCATGATCAAGTTAAACTAAGAGATACAGGCTTGGAACAAACAAAAGGCTGTGATTCATTGCACAGTGCTACACTGAATTGTGTAACTCCCGGTCAGAAGATATCGTGGATGCAGAGAGTTTTGTGGATTCAGAGGAAGAGTGTGCAAGGTGAACTATTAAATGTTACTAAACAGGAACCATGTCAACACTAAATATCTAAATATCTAAATGATACAAAGCTCAGGAAATCCTGTTAGCCAAGACACAGTCAGAGAACAAGAGAATACCTTGAGGAAGTTTTATATCCCCTTACACTGTTTTTTGTTCTTCTTCGGGTATCAGTATATGCACGCCTTAGAGTCAGGATATCATGCTACATAGCCTCATAGTCTGAACAAGTGAGCTATTTTCATGTTCTGAAATTTTCCAAAAGACAAGGCTGAGGTTTGACAAAATTTATATTGGAAAAAATTCTCCCTTCAGGGTGGAATTGAAATCTTAACTGGATAGATAGACAGAAAAACACCAAAGTAGAAAAGCATACATTTTAGGGTCTAGGGCAGTCAAGCTTAATCGCTGCTAGTCTGTCATCTGTAGGGTGAACAGCAACATGAAAAACAGCTATTCTCTATATTTAAACATTCATTTTGCCACAGACAGTGTCTCTGGAGCTCAGAAGTTTCCTGTGACAGCTCTAACTAGCTAGACATTCAAGTCTGCATTTTGTTGACCAGAATAGAGAAAACTGAACAATTACAAGCAGAGATAAAGCAAGGCTGCTGCCAGTAGTGTGATGGTGAGATCATTCACACAGCAATGAGGACAGCACCCGGACACTCAGACGCTGACTTCACCTGAATTCTAGTGGGGTGTGAATATTGCAACAGCCAGCCAGACAAGCTCGTGTGATGCTGCATGAGAACTGTGATGCTGCACTAAGACAGGAATATGAGCAGAAGCTCAGAGCTCCAGAAGCTCCACTGCTGGATTTAAGCTGGTTTGTTTTCAGCAGTCAGGAGGAAGAGAAAAACCCATAAGGAGCATTTCTTGCATTCCAGATGTATTTCCAGACAAGAGGCTGTCTACAGAACTACTTATCTCCTAGTGTGAAAAATTTTGACCGATCTTGGGTTATTTCAGTACAGGTTTGGGCTCTCTTTTGAAGTCTTGGGGGCTGATTCCTGTTTTAAAAGCTTTGCCGTATTGATAGGTGCTAGTGTGCTACACCTAAATCTATTTCTATGGACTGTAATACTGACAAAAATGGTCTCACCTCTGTTTCTGACATATCAAAATACATACAACTCAGCAGAGAAAAGGAAGAAGCCTTTCTTGACTGCACACGTACGATGCTCATTGAATACATGCAAACAGATCTGCTACTACTGGAAGCTGTGAAAGGCATTCTTTTAAAAAGAAATTGAAACAGTTGTTTTTTTTTTTAATGTATGTAAACAAATTACATAGTTGTCAGAAATATTTGGTTATATAATTGTAAAAGATAACTGTATCTGCTAACTTAACAAATAGGTACACATTTGCTAGCACCATGGGATTGCGTTATATATTAGAGCTTATTTTGGAAGATCTTTTTTCTAAATTCTTTTGAGGTCTGTGTTACTGTCAAGAGCCAAGAGCTTTGGCAGCTGTTGCCAGCTCTGTGTGCTTTGTTTAAAACAATAAGTGAGTTGCCTAGCAACATCACATCACACATTTGGTACCCTACAGCATCTCACATTCCTAACTACTCTGCACATCCTCACAACTTAAAGGGACACTGTCAACTTAATAACCTTACATGAAAAGTGGACTTACTTCTCTTTCATCCATCATTAGATATATGAGGTGAGAGAAAGAAAACTGACATTAATAAAATATTATTTGCACTTTCTTTGCAGCTATGTTTGACATTTTATCTCAAATCAGCAATATCTGTTATCACTTGTGGCCACACTGTTTGGCTTTAAAATGGTTTAGTAAAAAGCAACATTTTCATAAAGAACTTTACCTTACTGATGTAGATCTTACAAAATTAATATTTTTTTTCTGTATACATACAATTCCTATCACACACATTATATGCACCACCAAACTCTTTATAAAATATGGATTTATTGTCAAAAATTAATTGGTTATTTTTTTCTGTTAGGTAGCATTTGTAATAAAGGTTGTCAGAAAGATCTGTGGGGCCTTCAGACCTCATGCAAAGTCATAGCTAGTTTAGGGTCCTTTGCTTATATGAACCACAGCCCTACTTTAGGAAAAGTTCTCCAACTGATCTAATATACCTTTCATATAAACACTTCTGCAACAGTCATAGAGAAAGTTATTAAGAAAAAAAGAACCATGGAGTGAGAAAGTCATTAGGAGAGGAGAGGAAGACAAACTGTTCAACAAAGAGGTGAAATGAGATAATGTAGATGAAAGAAAAAAATTAAACAATGAGGAAAAAATGGAAGAGAAATCATCATCAGTATCACCTATAGCATTTTTTCGAGGACATGCTTCTATATTTTTTGGTTGGTTTCTTTATTTGTTTTTAAATGCTACAAAAGCAGAAGAGAGAAGAAAAATACACAGCATAGCTTTCAAAGACAATCACCATACTCTCAGGTATTTTCTTCTCTTCTTTTCATCCACTACTACATAGTGAAAGCTCTTAATAGATTAATGGTGAAGTTTCGTTTCCATCTAATGGAGATTTCAAATAGATGTATTAGAAATGTAAAATAATTCAAATGATAATGCAAATTTTTGCTGCCCTTGGGCATCTGGAGAGTTGCCAGCACAACATTCAATGCTACTGTTCAAAACTTACAGAAATTCCCTAAAAGTGAACAGGACAATTGTAAAGTATAGACAAAAGCACACACACACAGTTACACATTTGAGAAGCTGCAAGTCACTACCCTTGTATTTCATAGTGTAATGACATTTTGGGAAATATTTGGTTCCAGTGGTTCAAAGTCTTTTGGAATATTTTTAAAACATTATGAGTTCCTGCAAAGAGTATCAATCTCCTTAAATGTAACCGTGGCACCATTAGATTGCTGCTCTGAAAACTTTTGGCACACCTCCCTATGGGCGTGCGGCGTCTGCGGGCTCAGCCCTCGCCTCGTTCCGGAGGGAGAAATCCCTGGGTCGTCCCGCCCTTAGAGGGTAGAGGTCTCCTGCAGGACCATCTGGCTGCAGAGCCTCCTGCCGCAGCGTGCAGCAGGGAGGAGAGCACCTCAGCCGAGGGTGGCAGAGGCATGCCGGAGGAGGAAGGTTTGAAGAAGAGGCGGGGATCCGATATGGCTCTCAGGAGGTTTATTGGGGGGCGAGAGTCAGAGATCAAATCCAATGTCTGAAGGGTGAGCACAGGTTTAAAAAGGGGGGAGGCGACAAGAGGGGTACCCAAAACTCGACCAGTGGGGTTCAGAGCGGGGGGAGGTTCAGGGGTGACAATCATAACAGGGACCAATTAGCACGGGACAGCAACAACAGAAACCAATTGGGGACCGAACAAGGGAGAACTTTCTGGATCAGGGTGGCAGTTGGAAAGGGATTGACAGCTGGAGTGACAGGGGAAGAGGTGGTAGACAGACCATTATAAGGCAGGGGGAACCAGGGGCAACCCATTATAACAATTAATAAATCAGGATAATTAACATATAAACATAACACACTACAACACCTCCCTTGCTTGCACTCCCCCTGTAAGACAGTGATTCTCTGGTTCAGAACTAGTTGTGATTCATAAACAGCTGCTACTGCAACACCAGATGCTCTGTTTAAAGTCCAAAGGTCTGACCTGGATTAATGAGTAGAAGATTGTTTCTGGTGTATCATTTGAACGGCTTGCTTAAACAACAATGCCAACAGCTGGGGTTTTTTGGTTTTATGTTTATATGGTGAGGCAGTATTTGGGACTGAGGAATTATACCATACTACATCAAATTAGGTCAGTAAAATGAAGCCAGGTGGCAGAAGATGAAACCATGATTGAAGCTCTTGAAGTGCTACATCATGTAAAAGTGTCATGGAAGCTCAGCAAGTGCATAAATATCATTGAGGATGGCAACATAAGCTACCTCAGGGGACATGGAAAAATTTGTATGAGCATATTTAGGTATGTATCAAAGTTAATTGTCGGCCATCTAAAGAATAGAATGATGCAAGAAAAGAAACAAAGGAAAGGGTTAAAACCAATGCAAAATTCAAGACTGTTTCTGAAGGAAGGTAAACAAAAGACAACAAATAGAAGTAGAAGTGGCAATGACAAGTGGGTTGATGTCACATACAGGAAAATTCAAAGATAAATCATAAGATTAGACAGCTGCTGAGTAAGAAAATACTAGCAGTTTTTCCTAGTCAATGCATTTTGTAGACCATAACTGTACCCCTATTACTATTGCTATATTCAACCTCCTCAAACTTCAGCAATTATAAAATCTATCACCTCCTGTGACTTTTGGTTTCCCACCTCTCCTCTTGTCAGTTGCTCTTAAATATATTTTTTCTTTGAACTAGTTATGTGAGCATCTGAATAAAGGATGGCAGGTAAATAAGTTTAAAAACACACATACTTAATTTGACCTTGCGCAGTCAACTCTTCCCAAAAAAACTCCTTGTGATTCTGTACCAGTGGCTGCTTAGCCATAGAAGTGTCTGAACTTTTCAGATCATCTTGTTTATCACTTCAAAGCTTTCTAGAGTCTATCATTATGCTTCCAAGACTATCCCAAGCTGACACATCCTTGGTTGGGATGAATAGCTCCAAGACTACCTTCTATACAAATCCAATCAATTTGTATTTATTTTAATCAAAACACCATTTCTCACTTATCAAGCTGAACCTGTCAAGAAAGATTCTCTCTCAAAAGAAATTCTGCATCCTGGTAGGCATATGTCTATGCAGTAACTCACTCTAAAGGTTCAGTTTGCCATTTGATATGGGGATTGATTCATTTCTGTAAAGTATATAAGACAGAAAATGGCAGTTTAGGGGTTTTTTTTTCAATCAGAACACCTGCAGAATTAGCACTTTTTTTCCAAAAAAAGTAAAAAATCATGTTCAGTTTTCTGATAGAAAGTTTGTGGTAGCTATCTTGACTACAGAGAGAAATTTTTCTCCACCTCTGAAAAAGGATACAAAATGGATTTTTTCTCTTTGTGTTTCCTTTTGGTTAGCTCTAAATGTGGAAAACTTTCAATTGCTTGGTGCTTTGGCTGCTTTGAATACCACAGGATTTCACTTAGTCTTTCACAGCCCACTCAGGAACCTTTGTTCCACACAGTATTCGTAACACCCAAACACTATACCAAGGCTTTAACTATTGATCTTAACTTCTCAGTATTAGAGCAGTGCCTTATCATGTTTGATCACGCTGAATGATTCCCACTATAGATGCATATACTAATTACGCTACATATAATAATATGCTTTTGGTTGGTTGGTTGGGTTTTTTTACACAAGAGCTAGGGCACCTATTATTTTTTGTTGGTTCAGTTATAAACCAAACTTATGACTGTGAGAAGTAAAATTAAAGGACAGGGAATAGGCTTACACTGGCTTTATAACCACTGAAAAGCTTGGGAGAATTGCATTTACTACAGTAACTAATCTTTTCCTCTGGAGCAGACTGGTGTGAATCCATTAAGCAACTGGTAAGAAGTAAACTATAGAGTTTAATATTCCATGCCCCCAACGCTGGCACCTAATCAAGATGTAAGTTTCAATAATTTTTGCTTGGCAAATGTGCATTTCTTTCCTCAAACTCCCTTTGAAATATTGCACATTTCAGACAATGGCCAAAATTATTTCTTAGGTTGGAAAGAGTGAAACAATCAAGCAGAAACATAAATGGAGTAGGAAGCAATAAATAAGAAGCAAAGCACATTGACTGGTTACTTCTGCAGTGAAATAGGTATGGTAGCACTAATGAATTCCTCAAAACAGACAGAGAAGGTAAAATATTTTGGTTTACATATGGACAAGTAAGTTAACATACACTGACAAATTACCCCTTCAAGTATTTTCACACATTTTAAAAACAGAAAACTGGTGGCATATTTGGATTCATATATTTACCTTCAAATGCTACTCAATACAACATCAACAGTATCATACAAAACGAATTTTCAGAGATGTTAAATTTCCCAAAGTTGGGACACTTGGGGTGTCAGCAGGGGTATAATTACACCAACACTTGGTATGTCTGAAGGAAAAAAAAAATTAAAAAGTCACACAGGCACTGCAGCAGAATCCAAAGTCCTATATTAGCTAATTAGTTTTGTACGGCCTATAGGAATATAGGATCACTGGCCAAGGAGGCAGCTACAGTCATTGTATGAAGCACAAAACTTCCTTCAGCTGGCTTCAGGAACCACAATAAAACAGGAAAAAACTCAAACCCCACTTTTTTCCAAGCATCTTTCTTATGAGGCCACAATACTGTCATAGTTTTCCACTGAAACCCAAAAACTGTCCCATCTCTTCCAAACTCCAAAACAAAGAGCATGACTAATCTAGCATGTAACTGTTTTTTATAAGAGTAGAAGTATTTCTGCAAATTGCTAATAACACTTGCCTGTCTGATGACTCAGGATGCACTCTGGCAGTCACTCTTGCACCCACCTGAGCTAGGACTGAAGCCCCTCCACAGCTACACACGCCACATTCACAGTCAGACTATGTTTCCTTATAGGCTCGGCCCCAGATTCCCCATAGTAGAGTCCCAGACGTCCCAATTCCTCAATAATTTAATCTTGGTTCAATGCCTAAATGGCAAAGTAACAGCTCAAGCTGGAGCCTCAGAGGAGAGACCCTGAGCAAAGGAACTGCTGCACTTTTATACCCTCACAGTCTGAGTGTGACAAATTCTGGGGGTCCCCAGCTCCTGCTGTGTCTCTGAGTGTCCGGTCACAAGGATGGGCCACAGGTGCCTGTACCCTTTGTTGGGCAAAGGGGCAGCACCAGGTCACAGCCTCTTGCCTCGGGCTCTCGTCACCCAGGGCTCAATCTGCAGCTGCACCCTGAGCTACCTGCACTACAGGGATTCCTCAACGTAACTTTCTTAGCATCTCTCTCTCAACAGTTCAATCAACTGGTCTATGGCATAGACCATATATCTATGCACTTTTACCAAAAAAAGAAGTAATTAAACTTTCACTTTTTTCCCTTCCTCTCCAATCAGACTACATTTGTAATTAAGGCAAAATTAATACACAGGGTTTAAGTCCCTGCTTAGCAAGAATTTTTAGTGATTTGTATTTTGGATCAACCACAGTAAGGACTTGAATAAGCAAATCTTTGACCAGAAAGCAGACCACTATCTACCTTCCCCTTTTCAAAATAAAAACTACAGCTAGATAGTAGATTTTAACAAAACAATGCATTCTAGCAAAGCTGTATTTACCTGAAAACATGCATCTGAAGCCCTGGTAAAAAGCTATATCTCAAATACTAAAAACCTAACTTTTTTCTTCTTCATAAAGGTAGCAAATATGCTAATAATCTATTTTCTGATACCCATCACTTCTTTCAGTCAAGACCAAGATAAGATGATTTTCATCTTTTTTTTTTTTTTTTTTTGTAGTGCACCTAAGGGTAAAATACCTACAGTAAGCCTGATTTCCTCTCACTGGCAGATAATGAATTTACAACAATCCAACTGCTTTATTGCATATATCAATACTATCTACTATTGCCTCACTATAAACATACAATAGCTAAATGGAAAATAGCTATCCTTTGGGATTGATTAAATTTCAAGAAAAATCATTACTTCTCAAAGTCAAATTAATGTAAAAAGGTGCATCTAGATGATCTTCAGAAGTCCCATTCAACATCAGTGATTGTATGATTTCGTAAATGTTTTCCCCAAATCACTTTTCTCCAATAGAGAGCTTCACAACTGTGCAGATTTGGTATTTATCGTAGAACAACAGAAACATTTTTCTTCTCTGAAATGGTGCTTAAATAGCTGAACAGGATGGCAGGGAAGGGGTCAAGCCACCATCCCTGGAGGTATTTAAAAGATGTGTGGATGTGGCACTTTGGGACATGGTTTAGTGATGGACTTGGCAGTGCTGAGTTAGTGTTTGGACTCAGTGATCTCAGAGGTTATTTCCACCCTAATTGATTCTATGATTCTTTGATACAGTGCCTAAGAAGAGATGCTAAAACGCTATTATCATTATCATTACTGTTATTTACTTGAATTTTGAAAAGCAGAGTTCGCTGCTTTAACTGGCTTTGGCAGAATATATGGATTTCAAAACAAATGCTTTAAAATTATGCTTACAGTAAATGAATTTTGTATGCTGTAGTGGTTTAGTATGTTTCTCTTAGCCAGGTTGTACCATCTTGCCACAGAGAGCTGAAATGTTTAGCCTTATGGACTGAAAATTCCAAACACCCAGACAAAGCTTTTCAAATTTAAGAATGCATTCTGCATATATTATGTTTGACTATACATATATATACGTGTATATATACATGCATATTTACACATTCAATTTCTCCCACATGAACAGAAATCAATGAAATATTTTTCAATTCTCTATTTTAAAAGAGTAAAGGAAAATAAAATGTTTTAAATTCTTAATTTCTGATGTCTTCATTTTTCTAAATCAAATTGAAAGACAGGCTCTTTTCTGACTGGTTTTTGAGCTGCAGTCAACATACACGATTTTGGCTATGTTTTTATGATTAAAAAGTACTCAGAAATTCTCATTGATTTTCAAAAATGCCAAGAATGTGTTCAACCTCTGTAAATACAGTTATCTTGGAATCTGTGCACCACAAAAGGTAAGGCTTTTATTATTTCTGGGTTAAATTTGAGTTCTTTGTATGTGCAGGCCAGAAAACAACTAGTGTACAGTAATTTCGGTCAATGTATAGGTAGCAATGTAAAGGTAACAATGTGTGTCTGAACCAATATTTGAGGATAGTCATGAAAATTTTAGGTGTACGGCAATTAAAGTAGCCCAAGCACCTGAAGAAATAAGTTTCCTATGGCTTTTTTTTTAAATTATTCACGTGAAGCTGATAAAATAAAAATCTCCATACCCCTCTAAAAGATAAAAGCTATGACATACCATTCACTGTTCCAGAGATATTTAATCTTCATGTAAAAACATCTGTTGGACAAGAAGTCTGATCATCTGTCCCAATAAAGGCATTCAAATATTTTATAATGAGAGAGGATAAGTTAGAAAGTCTTTATTTTATAGGAAATTAAGAGTATAACTAATGTCACTAAGAATAATAAGTTGAATGAAATAAAAAAAAAACTAGCAGAGAATTAAGACACAATTCCTAAAGCAAACAACAGCACCTTTTATTATGCACTATACCCTTATACTGCTTTTTGAAGGATATCACACCAATGTTTCACCCATGGTTCTACTGCCAAGTTTCAGTTAGCTACTGTTCTGAGCAAAGCTGGCAAAGAGAATTCCAAACTTAATTTATCACTGTAAATAAGTGAATAAATTCAACATATGGGCCAACTCACTAGTAAAGCTTCTGTCCCATAACTGTCGTATACTGCATGTGCAATTAAATTTAGCATGAAATAAACAAAGTTATCATGGTGTACCAGATTTAAACCTTTAAATGCTCTTCTTTAACACTAGATATTAACAAAATGCCAGTAAACACTCAAAAACAAAATCAGTTTTAATGAACTGCATCAAGACCTTTTTAAAAAAAGTCAGCTAGCAATTAGTTTTTAATTGCCTGTCTCCATGTCATCTTAATTAGTAGCAGATTATCATTTTTGGTTTGGCCTATTAGTTTCTCAGCATGATTGGTTTTGGTTTATACTATTTCAAGATAATTCACTATTGCATTTTTGAGATTGGTGATAATTTAGTTATTTAATTACAGTACATTACTCCAGCCAGTAGCAATCCCAAGAGAGCTAATCATCAAACTAAAGTTGTGTACACATTGAAGATACGCTGTGATTTTTTCCGATACTTTACTGAATATCTAAATCATATTACTTATCATGAGCTAACTGAAAAGTTCCATTTAATAATAATAATAATTAAGTTCTACTAAAGAAGAATGAAATAATTATCATTAAACATCTACTTGTTTATGGTTTGTTCACGTGCTACATACAGTAGAATGGTGCGTCTGCCTTTAAAAACTGTAGCTATAGGAGCTATTTAAAGTAGTTCAAAAATAATAATAAAAAAAAACCCCAAAACAACCCAAACCTACTCTCACACTGCAAATAGTCATCCAGGGAACAGAAGTATAACAGAAAGGGATGTCTGGAATATGACCTATAGTATAGAGTAGGCACAATTCTGTTCAGCCTCAGAAGGGCAGATGCTGCTTGTGCATGCATCCTGCTATGCCAGTATGGGAAAGGAAGGGTGTAGCCTCGGAAGGGATGAAGTTTACCTCTGGCTCTACCCTTTGCAGAAGTCATTCACTGCAGCTTGTCATTCACTACAGCTCTCACATAAACGCTGAGGGGTTGTATCAAAAATAGGTGACATGAGTAGAGGAACCAATTTGACTACTTTAGGTCTCTCCTTGACAATATTATTTGAGCAGCAAAAGATGGTAATAGGTTATAGGGCTTTCTTGTGCAGCAAATGCTACAGGGAGAGTGCTGAAAGATGCACTTGCAAGGGAAGTGTAAGGAACTATTGTTCCTACAGGCCTGAGAAAGAGCTACTGCAGTTAGTTAGCAGAAGCAAATCTGTATTTTGATGATGTTGGCATAGCCGAGTACTTTGTTATTTTCATCCTCCTTTGTCTTCCTTCTAAAACTTGGGTCAAAGGAAGAATAGGGAATTCCTGGAACTCAATCTAAATGCCATCAAAACACAACAATACATTTTTGATGCAGTATAGCTAGTATTTAACTTGAGCAAATAAAGAACGCAATGTTTACTTTCCTCTACCTCCTTTCTCTCTGCAGGAGCAAAATAATGTCACAAAGGAGAACACCCTCGATTTCTGTGGCAACTCTTTACCACAGACTATTAGTTAGGTGGGATTTAGCCAACTATGAACAATATTATAAGATTAGATATTAGATCTCATTTACTAAAAACAGATTTAAAACTCTCTTTACACTGAACCTGGAGCAGGGTCAGCATTCTGATGCACAGGAAGAAAAGCAACCATATCTACTCAAATGATAACCTAAATATGCATGTTGATGGTGATATATAGGAATGAGAGATCAATTAGAACAAGATGTTCTTATAGACAGACTGACTGGTAGCACTGGATTGTTTAGTAAAACACAAGCAAAAAACTTCAGTATTACTCAAAGAATTACTGCAAGCAACAAAAACCTGTGTAAATTATCTTCATGAATGGCACTGAAGAGTACTCTTGGCATTCACCAAAAAAGCGAAAGTATGTGAAATCTCACCTGCTGATAGAGAGAAGGGAAAATATCTGCTAGATGTTCTTTATGGTTCATAATTACATGCTACTCAAACTCCATTGCTACGCAATAAATAGACCCCACAAGTGAAACTCTCAGCTCTTACAACCAGTAACAGCAATGCACCTCTGTGAGCTTTTCATAAGAGACTTTCATAAAGACTTCTGAGTACAGTTCTCTTCTTATAAACTGACTTTAAACTTGCTTTCTTCTGACTTTATTTTAGCTAAGAGATTTAAAAGATAAGCAGGTTTCTCCACTGCCTGTTTCAAACCATCAGAAACCCCTATTACGTGCTTTTAAGCTCACTTCTTGTTTTGCTGAATTTATCAAATGTTACTACATGATTACAAATTGATGTATGAACAGGTAACAGGCTGAGATCCTTTGTACTTGGAACAGCAGAAACAAGAAATCAAGGTTGCCTCCTCCCCAAGTAGTGCACAATCTAAGCCTAAGATGAGACTGAAAGTAGACTGGAAACTATGAAAGGTGATGCTGGCTGGGGTTGCCCGAGGACCACAGTGTCTGCTTGCAGACGTCCTCAGCGTACCTGTGATAGGCAGTTTGCCTTTTTCCGTGAGAGGGGCAGACCCCAAGTAGCGTTAGCTGAAAGCGTAGGCAGAGGCGAAGGATGAGAAAGGGATCTCTTGTGTAGTTTCCAAGCATAGGTTTAGTAACACTGGAGGGTCCAGTGACAAGAGGCAAGAACTCGGGTTATGCACAGGGTTTTATACGGGGAGTAAAATGGGCAGAGAAAAGGGTAACAACCAATGGGGTTCAACCAGGAACCGGGAGACAACCAATGAAGATAACTCAGAGGAGGGGACTACAACAATTAACCAATGGGACGTCGAGGAGGACAGAACTTTCTAGAATTGATGAATATTTAACGAGGGAATATGCATAAACATGAACATTAGCATGAAATGGGGTGCAGAACATGAGAACCAATGAACTTGTGAAATGCAAAACAGGGGAAAACAGACTCATGGGAACTCGCCATAACTACAAGATGACTTTCAAATCTCAGTGCCTTGGTGGTCCATTTGCCAGTCTTCCAACATTTCGAGTGCTGAGGGCTCCACCATGTGCACTTCCACAGAAAGGCTTTTCCAGAAGTATGAAAAGCCAGGAAAAAACCATAGTCCTCAAATTATATGTGCCCTATTTAATTCATCTAAGACATTTCTGCATTTCCCCGACTACATGAACTCATGATTTCTAGCAATGTTTGTCAGGGCCATCTTAAGAAGTTTGAGATGTCCAGCAAGACAAAGCATGACATCCATGGCACCCCATAAGCCACCTCCTGGTTCTGCCTTGCTGCAACTCTTGGCCTGGAACACAGCTGCTGTAGCAAATGTCTTCTTTCCCACAGTGCACTCACTGCTCCTTACAGCACTGGCTTCCGTGGGTACCTGTGATGAGTTGAATGTAACCCATTCCCCACTTTTTCACTGCTGTTAAGGTGTGGGCTGGGTTAGGTACAACTATCCTGCTATGGAGCATTGAAAGAGCAAAGTGCCACTCCTCATCATGCTTCTCCAAGTTAAAGGTCTGGTTAAGGCGAATAATAAGCACTGAGAAACTTCTCTTTGAGCTACGACTTCTGTTTGTCCCATGCATGGACAATTAAACTTCTCAAGTATTTGGGGATTTCTAGAGCTGAAAAGCACTAAAAGTGTCAAGTCTTATAGTCCTCACTCAGTCACAACTGTCATTAGTGATAGCTTTGAGAAGAGATTTTCCTAAATAAAAAGAACAGATTTTTTTACATAACAAATGCATGTCACTGTTACTTATTTTCAGACCAACAAGAAATTGCAAAAAATCCCTAGTAATTCAAAAAAAGAAATCTGTTCTGAGTATAAGAAAAATTAGCAGTTTTGCAAGGTAAAACAAATACCTGCTTTTATAAACTGAATAAAATCATAAATTTTGAAAGCCTTACTCAACCAAATTTAAATGCTACAAGATTTGTAGAGACTGGCCCAGTTTCCCATAGAACTTTTAGCAGAATTAATTCGTTTGGAATGTAATACTGCAATAGATTTAAAAGCAAATAACAAAGACAACAATATATTTCACAATCAGTGAAATCTTTGTAGATGCCAGCATAGGAAAAAATAAAAGGGACATATACATAATGATTCCGTAACTGAATATCTTCTTAAAATATTTGCTTCTACATAGAATTGGATCATATTTTTTCACTGATGAAAATATCTGCAGCTTTTGCCTTACCTTGATATTATATGCAAGATCTCACACTGTTTGGATCACAAAACAGTGATTAAATCAAAGTCCAATGTTTGACTGCTTTCTCCACAAAAGGAAACATTCCCACTCTCCATAAGAATACTTCTCTGTCCAGGCTTAATAATCATAATATTTGTAATAACAGAAAGAAGATTTTAGTTACTGATACACTGGACCCAAAATAAGTAGGAATTTATAACTGTCCCACTAAAACCTTGAACCAACAGTGAGTGGGACATGACCCAACTAAAAGCTGAACCAAAACCACAGTAGTATATCCAGGGCCCTATTTCTCTTTCCTATGAGCAAAGATTAATGCTGAAACAAATTAGATAATGAGGAAAGAGAGAATGAAATTCTGATCCACAGTAACTGAATAAGAGACGTGCTGGCAGCAGCCTCCCTTCAAAGGGCTTCAGCTCAACATCTTCCTCCGGTTTCCACTGAAAAAGCAATTACACATTGAAGGCTATAGAAGAACAGACTTGCTTTTAGGGTATTGGAAATGTTTTGACATGGGTTCTAAACAAAACATGTACAACACATACAAAGCCATGCAAAAAATCTGCTTGGTTTAGTGTTTCATTACAAACTGGGATCCCGGCCCACATTAACTGAAAGGTTCACACAGTTTTTGTATGAACTTGGGCCAAGATGTGTTATGGTTTCACATCAAAACCTGTCAGAAATGTGTGGGTTTTGCATGGCTGTAGTGTGAAATTCGGTGAACCAGTATTTTACTTGGAGTTCTGGGATCCAGCTGAATCCAAACACAAACCAAAATTCAGTGCACCTAAAGGCATGCAGATTAAAGTACTTTTAAAAAAATTATAGACCCACCATGTTTTGCATGGCTATGAATGGAACATCTTTTTCAGATCATCCAACACTGATAAAACGTCAAGGAGAGATTTCACAAGTCTTGTGGTCTTTGAAAAACCAGAGCTTCATTAAGCTCTGAAACAGTTCAGTTGAAACTGGTGTAAGTACATCTTGTGGACAACACTACTCAAGCTGCAGTGTTACTTTCACAGACTTACCTTAAATTGCTTGGAAAAGAAATTAAACTGAATTATATAACTGTATTTTACATGTAATTGAGATTATTTGTTAACACACCTACACAAAAAACTTCTCCCCCCCACCCCTCAGTCAGGACAGAAGTTTCTAAAGTTAGCAAAGTTCATGTAATTTCTTCTTCCAGGAAAGACATGAATACAAAGGAACAGAAAGACCAGAATATGATTTAGAGGAGGTGACAGACTTTGACTACTGCCTAGAACCTAATGTAGACACTTACACCTACTAAGGAAAGATAGTAAAATGCAGTCCAAATGCAATAAATCAAAAGGGCAGGACCTTATTGCTTTTTATGAATTTACCTGCAGAGAACAGTACTGCAAGGTTCAGGCTAGGAAAAAAATTAGTTTCAGCCATGTGTTTCAAATCCTGGTATACTGCAACAAAGTATTTTAAAACTATCCCACGAGTACAGGAAGAGGAATACTAGTTTACAAAATGAAAAATATTACTTATTTGAACCACCTGATTAAAAACACAATTCAAAACAGCATTAATATTGAGACTACAGAAAAAAAAATATCTCTCAAATTGAGTTTATATGTGAAATCTGAATATGTGCTAGAGGGTGGTACATAGCTTCTTTGTCAAGTTAAGAGAATTGTGGTATAAAGGGGACAGAATTATATGATTTAGGTTAATTACCAACTTTAGTTTTTAGCTCTAATAAAAATGTTTTGGATTAACTGAGGTTAAATTTAGGCTGCTAATCTACCTTAAAACCAAACTCCTAACAAAATTTAAAAGTATTTATTGTCTCATGTTCATCAATACACATTAAGAAGTCAACTATGATTTGCTTGCTATCACTTTTCATACCTGTATTTAAGGGGTAAGTACTGGATAAGGAGAGAACAAGTTGAAGCAAATATAGATCATCTAGATATTTTCAGAGGGACTGAACATGATAGGCTGCATTTTAGAATACTGTATCAAACTGCCAATGAAAACTCAAAGCCATAAGTAGTTCTTTTTTAAAAGCCATGTCAAACAGGAAAGGTGCTTTTGAAAAATGAGAGAAGGACATAGAAATGTAAACCAAATGGCTTAAGTTCAATATTCAGAAAAACATTGGGATAAATTAAACTATTGATAAACACATGAAAGGTAACATTTAGAACAGACTTGTCATTAATACCAACCCAAAACCACACCAGAGTGAAATATAATGTATTTCAACAATGTAGTCTGAAAATCAGAAATCTCTCTAAACTCTGTAGAGCGAGAGATATACTAACTGATATATATTATGGGAAGATTGGTTCACTGTGAAAAAAGTTTCCATTAAAAAAATTAGAACATTAGTAATTTTGTACTATATTGTGCAGCTCTGTTTTTACAATTTTACTTCAAAGTTGTCAGACAAGGAAAACAAGAGAAGCACGCAGATTACTTCTGCTTAGGGAGATAGGAAGAAGAAAATATATTTCCTCACATCAGCCCAAAGAACTGAACATTGTAGAAGTTTGTGGAGACAAAAATCAGCTCCTTCCTCTAATGGAGAGAAGTTCCATAAAATGTAAAGAGACCATGATATCCCTGCAGAAGTAGAAATTTAGGCTTCCCTTGAATGTCTCCCTCACCAAAGTTCAGCACATTTCAAGCAGAAAGAGCACAAGAGCCAGCTGACATTCAGTGATGGTTCACAGCACTGAAAAGCTTCTACAAATGCCATTTCTACACACAGAACCTGACTAAGGAGGAAAAAAAATTAGTTTGTTTCTCCCTCTGTCCATTAAAGCATAACTTCAATGTAAACAGGTTGTTTCTTATCCAGTGGGTTTCTTCCCTTTGTTTGATTCTGTAATAGGTTCTAAACACTTTTGTGGTTTTACGTTAAGTAACCAAGGGCTGTAAGAATTTTCATGCAACAAACCACAAATTCCTCAATGCACATTCACACTCTATGTGCTTTGCTCTGAGAGCCAATAAACTAAGAAATGAGGGGAGAAAATTACACTGTGCTGTTTAATCTTTGCACTGTGCTTATTCTAGCAGTGGACTTTTCAAATCCACACCTAGAGATGGTATTACTACTGGTGTAAGTGTAGAAAGAGGAAGAACCTCTCTCAGAGGACTAAAACAGAGATGCACAGTTTTATAGTCTTATAAATATGTTATAATGATGAAGCACACCAGAGGTATATAATGTTTTTTCACACTCAGGCAATATTAATGTTCTGTGGAATTGCTGCTGAACTGATCCTTATAAACAGAGTTGCAAACCAACTTGTTTCTACTGGGCACTTGCCATGAGTGCTTCAGTATAATGAATTCACTCAATTCATTGCCTGTGCTTTCTAAAACTAAAGCCCAGGCAAATTTCTAAGGTCCTTTGCTTTTTAGATACTATATTTAGACAGCAGGAAGGTTTCCACTTTGTTTTTTTTTTACACTGTATCATTTCAAGCAAATATCCAAAGTCAGAGAATGCACCATCTGGAATGCAGTTTGCCTAATTGGTGCTCCCTGTGGCACTCATGAATCATATGTTTTGGGGTAAGTGTTCACAATTGGATTTTATGTGCATAGTACCTGGGAGGATTATTTGACACTGACATCATTAAAATTAATTCATTAAAATTAGTAAGATCTATTGGAATGAATGCAAGCCTGAAGAATTATAAATGTCCTAATGTTACTTAGTTTAATCTTAATGTCCCAAATTCTGTAAAGAAATTATGTCCAAAAGGTTTCTCCTTCTTGCATTTTCCATGTTGAAATCTAATGGCATCCTTGTAAAACTGAAGAACTGGGTAAGTAGAATGAAAAGATTTTAATATATTGTTTTTAATATTCCCACTTAGATCAAGAAAGTTCTCACTGTGCTATAGATATATCTGTATTCTAACTGTATCTAACAGATCTAAATAGATATCTAGACTTACATCTAGTATTTATATAATAGTAGAACAGATAAACCTTTATCTATGATCTCTATTATTGGTATTGTTATTTCACTCAAATATTGTAATCCTCAGCATCTACGGCAAAGGAAAGAACTTATCCCAAGCAAGCTGGTACCACCTGAACAAAATGTAGTTCTGGGTTTTGAGGAAAAAGAACACACTTCCTCCTATGTTTCAGTTTTATCCTTGACAGTGCATTTAAAAAAAATAAAGTAAATTAAAGTTAGCCTTTACAGAGAGTTCAGAAAATCAGCTGTTGGTCACTAATCTTCCTTCATAATTGTTTTGATAACAAGAACTCAAGTAACACAACATAGAAGTATAATTCTGGATTTTAGAGTCAACTAGAAAATGTGGAGGTATGTTTTCACTGGTGTTTTCCAGGTCAATATTTTACGGAGAATGCTTGATTCTGGTGAGGTTCCTCAGAAAAAAAGTCAACAGAATCCTGCCTTGCTTTTTTTAGCTTACTTGCTTACTGAATTTGTCAGCAGCTGCATTCCTAAATCTGCAGTCCATGCCAAAGGCTGTCCCAGGGTCAGGCTTTCAGTATCCAGTGCTGCATAGGCATCCTGCTAGACCATGCTGGGGTTTCAGTCCCTCTTATGTTCCAGTATATTTAGCTTTCACTACCAATACAGGCCTCACTGAGCATTCAGGCACAACTGGGACAAAGGTGTGAATATTTTCACACAAGTATATGAAAGGAAATGTGATCCACACATTAGTCCAGCAGGCATAAAAGCACATTCCATAATGACAAATAATGAGAGTGTAAAAAAAAAAAGACTCTTGTCCTACCTCATGATTTGTTTATAATTTCTTCCAGGCCCAGTTAATAATTGCATGGATTCCTTCTGGAGCAGTGGAGAGCCATGTACCATACTACTGCTATCTGAGATGACCAGAGTCCAAATAAGCTCCAGAGACACCTCAGCTGTGCCTTAGCCTTGACATCTTAAGGAAAAGAAAACCAAAACCAAAACAAAACAAAAAACCCCAAGGAAACAAAACAAAAACCCCTAGACAACCAAAAAGCAGAACCAAAACAACAACCAAAAAAAACCCCAAACCAACAATGAAAAACCAAAAACCCACCACCAAACTAAAGCAGGGGCAATGAAACTGCACTTAAAAGAAAAATTAACATTAGTTCAAATGGCCAGCAAACCAAAATCCAACATCACTTTCCTGTAACTCAGCCTCCCTTGTTACACTCATTTTTTATTACTGCTGTGTTCTCTATCACTTTCACATTCATGTTATTGCCTTGCCACATTTTCTTGCTTACATCTGTACCTTACCTTGTGCACAGATCATTTCTCGAAAAACATCACAGTTGCTTCACAGTAGCTTCTCCCAGTTCTCCCATCTAGCTAATCTTTTGTCCTCAGTCCTCTTAGTTTCAGCTCTCCAGATGAGAATTGCTTTTCCTAGATACTCAGCCAGACAGTTAGTGTTTCCAACACATGATCCACAAATGTACTTTGGTCCTGTGCTGTTAAAAGCTGAAAGGCACACAGGATCCATGGGGCAGCCTTTGCTTTCTCACACAAGATTGCAGCACTGGCACAGAAAAGCTTCCTTACATGAAAATTTAGGATACATATTAAAATGTATTAAAATGCTCTAACACATTCCATTTAAGTCCCTGAAAACCATCATACTAATGCATCCTCTCTGTTTTCCTTTTTCTTAGACATCCAATGCCAACTGTTCAGAACACAAAAAATGTACCTTGCAATCTCTAAGGAATGGCTACCAGTGGTTTGCCAATGATTGTCTCTCTTTCCTGCTAAGATACATGAGTACATGAAATAAAAAGAACAGCACTCCAGTAATAGTGAAATTGTCATTCGTGGTACTAAATTCTGTCTTCTCCATTCCATATATTTAACTATTGCTCTCAGTCAAAGTCTCGTTAAGAAAATAGTTTATCTGCTGATTTCTCTGCCAAGAATGTTGTACAATTTCGGGTACTTAATTAATAAGAGAAATAAACTTATTTACTTCATATTACAGAGCTTGGACTTCAGACTAATTGTACACATTTCTTCCATTTCTTGAATTCACCTACAAGGCACAAAATGCACTGGTCCTCTAAGTATTACACTTTAAATTCACAACAACAAAGCCAATGTCCTTCACAGGTCTTTGTCATATGACTTTTCATAAACTTGAAGCATCTATGAAGGATCTGACAAAACCCTTTTGACATAAAAGTGCAAAGGGCACAGTTTCAAGAAGTGATTGTGTTTAATGCTTTCAGTGTGATGAGTTTGGGGTTTGATCAGAAACTGGAACTTAAGATGGACAGACTGGTTTAGGGGGTTTTTGTTTGTTTGTTTGTGGGGGGTTGGGGGATTTTTTGGGATTTTTTGTTTGTTCTTGGAGGGGCTTGGGGGGATTTCTTTCTTGTCATTTGGTTGGTTGGTTTAGTTGGGGTTTTTTTCTTTCTTTTTTTCTTTCTTTCTTTCTTTCTCTCATTAAACAATGACTGTGATTCTGTCATCTGCAGTTGTTTAGGGAGACTAAGACAAACAGATATGAGAAACTGCAAGGCATAGTGATGAAATCAGGTAACGTTAGTCTTCAGACACCACTAGGACTTTTTGACAACAGTGCAATTCTTCTCCCTTTGCACAGCCTACCAGTGTATTTTCTAGCACTGATGGCACAGAAACTCGGATTTCTCAACTCCAGAAAAGAGAATTCCCTATTGTTGTACAAGTGGATCAGTTTTAGCAATATGGGTCCCACAAAACCCAGGAAATATGTTTTGTGTCCAGCATAATATGCATTATTCACATCACCATCTAGTTCAGTATTATTTTACAAAATAACAGAACACTCTTAGAACCCTTAACCCCAAAGATTTACAGATAAGGAGAATCATATGGTGAGTATGTTGAAATGCATTCACTGCTCGAGGAACAGTTTCTAAGATGATAAAAAACAGCTAGGGCTGTCCTATTTAAGTTAGTTTACTGCAGTTTTCACTGCATTTTTCCATCTCCTGCAGTAATTTATGTCACTCAGGCTACGAATTCAGTGCACTGTAAAGAGACTTGGTAACTGTCTGGGCACATACAATAAAGTAGGAGAGGCAGGAATATACTTTGACTCCAGCCTTTGGCTTGGATGCTTTTCTCTTGGGAACACTTAGGAAAATGTGGCAGGATTTATTAACATAATATTACATTTTTACCACATAATAAATATAAACATAAACTATAATAAACTTGAGACTTTTCAGCATTTTGAAACTAAAAGTATGGGAATGTCAAGAGTACAGGAAACTATTTGAAAAAGTATTCTAAGCATATTAAAAAAAATACTTAACAGCCCATACTAACTTTGATATGCTACAAAAGGACAATGTGCTGCAATTTATTTATTGTTGAAATAGCAAAAATAGCCTTAAGATGGTTTAGCAAGTGAATTTCAAAAAGCTTTAAATTTTAAAATTCAAGGAGGGATGAAGTTGTGAAAAAGACACCATGACAAAAAAGTGACTTCGGGAGGTTACGGCTTGCATCATTTGCTTTCTCTCAAGTTGCTTTCTTTCAAAAGAATTTTTTTAGTAATTTAAATTATGCCATTACTCTTAGCTTATGTGCTTGTGGATTTTTAGATTTTGCGTGTTTCTCCTCTGCAAAATTTTTCAACATCCAAAATACTTTTGGTAGGGAAGGAGCCTTATTCATAAAATTTGACAGGAATTTTCATATACTTTTCAAAATAAAGAGCTGGTCTCATGCTTTTAGAGATAATTTCTTTTATTTTGAAGTCTGGAATTTTCATTTAATGGGGGAAGGTTTACAGAAATTTATCCAGAAATAGCTCCACACAAAAGCTAGAATCCTATGCATGGAATAGAAATAAGAAGATAACATTAAAATAATAAAATTTTAACCAAAGGAACAGTAAAGAAAGGATCATTACCTTCAGCAGATTGAATTTAATAATATACTTAGCAAGTCTGAAAGAATAGTTTGAGGATCAATTAGAGAGGGATCTAAACTAGTTCTATATCCTTCTTCTAGCACCTCAGAAAAAAAAAAGCCTGCCCAAGTGTCTGCAATGCCAATTGGCATTCATGGCATAAAGACCATACAGGGAAAGCAGAAGATTATTGCAAAGAAACAAAGTGAGTTCTCTGAATTGGTTCTCTGAGGAAGAAACCATCAAGATCTTCACTTGGGAATCCTATAGAACAGAGTACACACAGGCCAAGCAGAGGATAGCAGACCACCAGAGCCAGACAGCACTCACCAGGGATCTTTAACAGAACTCATTGATGAAATATCAGTATTATCTACGTACCATGTGCTATAAATGCAGGTAAACTTACCAATATAGAAATAAAGTCCAGAGAAGAGATGGAGGGGTTGCTTTCCGCTAAGCTCATAATTAACCTGAATTTTGGCAAGGTGCAATTCAGTGACTTCCCACTTTTGTGGAATCTCGTGAAAAATCTTCTTCAGGCTCCTCACACAGCAGAAGTAGCCCATGTCAACTTTTCTTTCCAGCAAGCTCCCCTGAACTGCTGCCCCTGTCTTCCCTCTGTTTACTCAGCTCTCCACAACTTCTGTCTCTGGAAAAGCAGCATGAGGGCATCACAGGTTCTCACTCCCTTTTCCCTGACTTTTAATCCTCATCACATTGTTTACTTTGAAGTCACCAACTCCACGCATGCATAAAAACCGTACAAGGTACTTCTGCAGCAAAAATTAATATTGCAGAAAACTAATCTCATACCCTTTTTACTCCAGTCTTAATAATCTTCCAAAGCTCTGTGTTAAAAGGCATTTTTTTAATATTAGAATTTCCTTATCTCTGTTTTCTTTCAGCAGTCCTCTGTATATACTATATGCTAGCCAACATTTAAATAATTAATTAAGAATGAATTACTGTATTTTTTCTTAAATTAGTGGAATGTAGTCCTGCTAAAACTATAGGAACAACTTACAAATTACAAGCCATTTCCCAGTATGGATGGTCATAGTTACCAGATTATATACTGAAAAAGAATATATACATAGACAGCACAAAATGCAGACAGAATCAGCGCAAAATTATCCTTAATCTCATATATCTGTTTTTATGCAATAAATTCTCAGAAAACTTGCTGGTGTTCAGTAGTCTTCTAAGTATTGAGAATTTTAAGAATTTATGATTATGAATAATGTAATTCTAAAAGGAGTATTTTTCATAAGGAAATAAAACTTTTTTATTTTTGCTTCTTCAGCACTTATAACAAACTACTCTCACTCATCAGAGGAAGGAAAAAACAAATCCTAGGATATAAGTGGCCTTTCAAATAATTATACCATCTGCATAGTTGGTATTTTGAGATTTGATAGCAAGGAGATACTCAAGGACAGAGTTATTTTATTTGTTATGCACATAAAGGCAATATTAATCTCCCCATGTAGACCAAAGCATCCTGAAAATGCAGGATAATAAATATGAGAAAAAGAAAACAAATAGGGCAAGGTAAATAAAAATTTTACACACACACACACATTATTAGCCTTTTCTGTCCCACACCTTATAAATATTGCAGAACACTAATGTATTGTCCTTCAGATTCCAGCCTTGTTATTCTTCCAAAGGTCTGACAAAAATTATTTTGTTACTTCATAATTTCTTCAGTATTTTTTCTTTTCAGCTAATCTCTGCTTATAAGCAGGTCTGGTTGATACACATGTCCAGCCATGCCCTGAACCTGATCAGTGCAGTCTGTTCTGCATCCCACTAACAGCCCAGTTATCTATATTTTCAGTACGAAAAAGTAAATGGTTTTATTCCAATTTTCATTGTCAGACAAAAGTCACAGTCCTTGGGAAGGGCTGCCTTTCAGGCTTTAATTTAAATTTTGCTAATATAATATGAAAAACTTCGAGGATTCCTCATTAAAAAGGCAGCATACATATGTAAATCTCATAATTGTTACTTTAAATTATGTATGGATGCTTGAGGGAATGTTATACTGGAAGAATACTCAATTTCTGCTTGCTGTGGAATTTGGTTTTCATTGGGGGCAGGGTGAGAAAGATATTTCAATAATGACAAAGGACTTACAACATCCTTGAAATACATCCACTACATGCATGTTTATAGTCTCTATTTTTAAAAATCATCTCTGTATCAGGAAGTAAAATTTAACCAACATCATTCATGGGTTTGCATATGTGCTGTTTGGTATAAAATGTTGCCTTCACTGACAGCTACTTTGCAAGCACGTGGAGTCCATGTCAGAGTCTGTGAAGAGTAGAAAATATACTTCCTAATTTATTGTCTTTAGCTTCACTGAAAGATCTCAAGATAAATTAGATTTTCCAATTTCCTTCAGGGAAAGCAGTGACATTTTCTGTTATCCTTTAAGCACTTAGAGTATATGAAGAACAGAGAAGTCAATAATCAGCAGTAGCTATGCCATCCAATATCTAATTACCAGTGCAGTATTTAGAAGTACTACACTACTCTCTTCTCTAAATTTTCCGTGTAAAGGCAGATTTTATAGGCTTTTAAATGTTAGGGGGTTGCCATTAAGAATAAAAGAGGGCTTCCAGAAATTAGATAAAATATTCGGTATTTTAAAGTACTCTCTGGAACACAGACCCAGACCACTGAATATTTTTTGGCTGCTAAGAAGAACTGGACAACAGCCTTGGAACCATCTACCCTCCTGTTTTCTACAGAATTTTCCAGTTCTCTTTAAAATGTGGTAGCACAACTCTTCCCAAAAATTCTTTGTCTTTCTCCTCAGAGTGAAATAAGAAAAAAAGCAACAACTCAAACCCCAACAACCAAACCGAAAATCCAACCAAAACCACTCTTTAGAAATGTTGGAAAGAGGGGCTGTGTAACATGGCCATCTGGACAACTCCTCAAGCAGTAACAGCATAGAACTACACAGATTCAAGAGTTTCATCCAGCACAGGGAATGTATGTTAATTTTACTCCTACCTTCCTCCCAGTCCAAAATGCCAGGATAAAGGAAACTAAAACAGAAAACTCATGAGAAAAACCAGAATAAGATATCAATAGAAGTTTTACCTCTCTTGACTGCTTGCATATTTCAAAAATATAAGCAAGGCTAAAAAGAAGGAATGGTCACATTTTCCTAACACTCTGAAAGATGCTTTATTGTTTTTATGATATACGAAATCTATTTAGTAAATTTCAGCTTGTAGATTGAAGGTGTTTTCTCCCTTAGACCTGAGACATTATTATTGGTAGTAATAGTATGAAAAGTATCTTGCAGAAGGTAAATCAGGGTACTTGGAGTTGAAAAGGCTGAGATAGAAACATTGGAAATGCTTCAGGATTATTTTAAAATGTACTGATAGTCTAGTGATCTATTAGAATTATCTTGTTACATTCCGTTTTGAAAGCATCAACTTTGCTGTGATTTCTGTGTAATTAGAAAGCTTTAGGAAGCATATTAGCTAGGGAAATAGTCACTCAGCATTAAACATTTTTCTAAATTCTTAAATGAAGTATTTCACTTGGCTGCCAAGTAACAAAGTAGTACAGTGACATTTATTATTTACATACATACAGTATCTGAAAAAAATTAATAAAAGGTAAGTGCAAGTCTTCCTGATTTCTCAGTAGGAAACTGTAAATGTGAAACAATAAGAATCTTTACTTTTCAGATAGCACCTTGAAATACCTAGCAAATGCTGATTTATTAGTCTTCTGAACATTATAAGGAAAGTTACATTATAAATAACAAGTGAAAATGTTTTTCACATTCTCGGGTATAAATGGAACTGCCTCCGGGCTGGATAAGTTTTGGCATTCATCTCAGAGTTCAGCACAGCAGTCAGAACTCAAGAATCACTTGTCTAATTGGTCAAATGGATAATAACTTCCTTCCATTATGAATGTGGTTTGCTTTTTTTTTTCCTCACCTTGTACACAGTGTCACATTTGAAGTAAAGAAAAATGTTTAAATTGAAGAAGAATTTCTAAAAGGACCCAAAAAATTTACAGCATCTTCCTTGCACTAGCAGGGAACATCACACATTCAATAGATGAAAATTGTGTGAAATTAAGTGTTTTGACCTCCCAAAAATAACCACCAGTATTCAAGTGTGGTTTTAAGAAACCCCTTACATGACTGCCAATTGTTTACTTGCTTTTCACAGATAAATGCTGTCATCTTGCTCTATCGCAGTGGGCTACAACTATTGGTCTTCACTAGACCATCTGCCCGACATCCCCTCACAATTGAAAGCAATTGCTAAGAAGAATCCTGTGCACAAAGGCTGGCTGTTCACAGCTATGGCAAAAAATCCAGAGGTTCTAACATCTCCTATCTCCTTCCTTTCTCTTATTAAATAGCTCTATTAGGGGGAATGTGTCCAAGAAAAAAGTTAATTAAACACTTCTGTTTCTAATCAGTTCAAGATCCGAAGAGAGTACGAAAATCTTTTTCCAGCCCTGTGTGGAACCACAGACAGACATATTAACAAAACAAGCCACTCATAGCATCAGGGGCTACACATGGTTAAAACATTAATGTGAAGGAGCAATAATTCTTTCTGAGATCACTCAGTGCCATTTACAGTAACGTTTAATGAGAAGTGTGTTTTAACACAATTCAATTTGATTATTCATTAGGAGATGTATTTATACTGTATGTGTTTTCCATTTCTAAGTTGTAATGATCATATTATGAATTCTGGTTAGATGCCTAACAAAGTGAATGATACTGCTGGCAAAGGGGAATTAGTCTGGTTTTATCTCTGTAAAGCACACATCAGAACATAAGAAGAGGAGATCATTTTAGTTTAAGTAATCTATATGCAGTGCACATCAGCAGCAAAAGCATAGTGCCCCAACCAGTTTGTTGGCTAACGATTATCAGATTGTACATCCTGTGTCAGGAAATGTACCAAATAAATCCTCATGCTGATTAAAGAAATAGACCATCAGACTCAGAATTCTGGTTTCTAGTGGCTGATTCCACAGAGTCCATCTTAAAGTTGCATGAGGCAGCTTTTTTATCTGCCTAAGCTTGTTAGCATCTCAGATAGGATAATTCACATGAGAATGGAAAGCAAAGTGTCATTCTTTAACAACTACATTTTAGAGCATTTAGATCATTCTCTAAATCAAACTGAAAATTGCTAAACCTATTTGCACAGAGTTATAAACAGAAGCATGAGAAAATGAAAAGAACAGTGTTCCACAAATGAATGGATGATTTGTATTTTTATTCTTATGCTGGTATTATTGTAGCTTTGTTATTAGCTACATATTGAAAATTATACTGGGACTAAGTGGTTTTGGTATTTGTGCAGAAGTAATTAATTGAGCTACAATCATAATAATAAAATAAAGAAAGATGTTTTATTGCATTCAATTGATGGTCTGTCAACTAAAGACTGTTGCACTCTTAGCATTCTCAAATTTCCTGGATCTGTTACCAAGTTCTACAAAAGCCTGAGTCCAAAACAAGATTCTGGAAAGGATCTGGAACAGAACACAATCCTTCTAGGCACTAGACAATACATATTTATATTGGATAAGTAGTTTTTTTCTGAAAGTACTGAGGGCTCCCCCAGATAAACTCCCCTAATACCAAGATAAAGCTTTATCATGGACCATGCTCTTACCCTTCATTTCTTGGGAAACCAGTGCCCAAACAGAATAGCTGCTTCATGTAAAAAATATAAATAAATAAATTTTCAAAACACACCAAAATTCTGTTTCCTTTCATGTGCAGAATTCAGATGTAAAAAATACAGATTGCCTTAATCTGAGGTCTGATACTCAGAAAACAAGGTGAAGAGCGTAAGTTTCTTAAGCTTCAGTATATATGAAAGCTACACAGTTTATATTCCTTGTGAGCATTTAACTAACACTTTATTGTTGCTGCCAATGGAGGTGGCTATAATGCAGTCTGTGGTTCCAAAACCAAAATGAATTTATTAACTAAATTTTAAACTTTCCTCCTTCAGAATCAGCTATTACATCACAAAACATTAGATGTTTATCTACCACATGGGTACTCTTTACCCTGGACATGAGTACATGGCAGGGCATGGGAACACATGACAGGGAACAGAGTGCCTTCACATTTTGCCTTCTTGATTTAAAATTATTTTCTACTTTCTACTATTTTTCTTCACATGATCAAAATGTTTAACTATATAGGATGATGTAAATTAGACTCCTTTCTTTGCCCTGCCAAAACAGCAATGCTTATAGGAGTTTATTATTAATAGTTATTAGTAACAGCAACAGCAATATCCATTACAGCACAGAGATAGAAAGAGAATGCAAGTAAAGGCCTCTGCAGGCTATGTTTAAAGATTGTAAATTATATGAATAATTTAGAAGCTGAAGTGAGTTGATGGAGCAGATATTAAGAGATTTAAGTTACATTGTTGTATAAACACTAAAAACCAGTACTTTCCTGGCAAATAATGTATATTCCAGATTTCTGTAATTAGCACCTTTACAACCCTATTCCTGTGATATACTTTTTTGAAATCTGGATTTTTTTTTTCACTGTGATTTTATACTATTTCCAAGTCATTAACATTTATTCAGTCCCTGAAACAAAAGAAAAATTGAAACTTCAAAACCAAAAATGTATACATTTAAAAAGGAAAACAACAAGAAAGTCCATGAAAAATTATTTGGTTCTTTGCCAATTGCCAACTGTATCAATTTTCATTGAATGTTTTCTGATAGAGAGATGATGAGCAGCCCTGTGTGAGGGCCAAGGACAGACAGATGAACAGGCAAAGTTCCCTATCATGAAGAAATGCGTATCTCTAATGACAAAGAGACAGTCATAATGGTTAAAACCTCTCTCCTTATCTTATTGCTACACATGTATTCATTGTTAAAATAGCACATTTTTGACATAGTAATTTAAAAACTTTTTTATATCTTATTCTTATGTTCTTGGCTTCATAGGTTTAAATGACCTCTGTTTAAAGTTACAGAGCTCTGGTAAAAATATTCATCAAGTTTTAATAAAATTACTTTCATCTTCTCTGAAAGTGGTCTAAAATCCACCTCCTTAAAGGATCTGAAAATATTTCTAAGTAATTATATATAGTCTCAACAATAAGTATAGTCCCTAGGAACTTTTGCTTAGCTCAGAAATTAAGATCGATTTCTCAGCAGTCAAGAACAAGAAGTGAAACCACAGTTGTTAGCCAAGTGATTAAAGCAAGTGTGGGAGGAGGAACTGTATAAATTCACAACCTATAGACTCTGGTGGTTCAGAGAGACTGAATTTTCAATAATAAAAAATGTAACAGTATCATCTTGCACAAAATCAATCCCTTCCTGGTTAATCAAACATTCTCCTATGGTGCAGTCAAAAGGCTGGCATTCTGGTATATTTTTCCCACAGCTCTAAAACTTCCTCTTTTAAAGTCTGTTAGAAAGAGAATTATCAAAAACCTTTTCTCTCTGCCCCACTGGCCTCATATTTGTGGTCCATGAAGGAACTTTTATAACTCTGATTTTCCAGGCTGGCTCCTTTCCTGATGAAACCTACAGCAGCTGATTTAACACTTTTACATTAGTCTTTCTATTCTTGCATTGCTATGAATCAGCTAATTAAGAACTAGAGAAATATTACACATTTTAATGTGGTAGTCCTTAACAAAAATACAGCTGTCATTCCTCTACTTCAGATACTCTTTAATACAGTGCTCAACATTTACTTCTAAACTAATTCAAATTTCTAATTAAAAAATATTCATATTTGGCTGATACTGGTTCTTAAAGATCTGATTTTAATTTTTTTTTATTGTCTATTCATACCCTTTTTCAGTTGTCTCAGCCTATCCTCACCAGGTCCATCTAGAAAAAAAAGAGGCCTGACAACACTAGCTTGGTGCTGATAACACCAAGGCTGTGGGTTTGATCCATGTGGATGGAATGTGGATCAAATGTATGGGCAATTCACACAGAGTTGGACTCTATGGTCCTTGTGGGTCCCTTCCAGCTCAGACTATTCTGTCATCCTGTTCCGTGATTACAAGGACATCTATGATGCTATTAAATGTAGAGCAAGAAGTTTCCTCTTACCATATCATGTTTTAAATATTCTATTCAGATAGCAAGTTTTCTATCAAACATACGACATTTTTCTTTCTAAGCAATTTTCACCCATTTAATAGGACCTGATTTTGCATAAAAAATATATCTACCCATGGCAGTGATATTACCTGCATTAATATAATGACATGGTTTCAAATTAAAAGATGCTATCACCTGATAAAGGCAAAAAGTGGCTCTAAGAAAACCTGTCTTTCACACTATGAAGACACAAAGTATCCCCTCTTTTGTTAGGGATCAAAAAATAGTAAAAAAAAGAATCCATTTCAGGAAGGAAATTAAAAAAAAACAAAATTGACAAAGGTACTAAAGGAAGTTTAAGTGGGTCCATTTCCCTCCACACAGATATGTTACCCTGGATTTATTAAAGATCTATATAATGCTATTACAAAAAGTGTAAAATGACATCATTACAGGAGACTGACTTTCCAGAAATAGATTGTAGAATAATCCTGGATACAACAGTTAACAGATTTATTTATCAAATAGTTATTATAGAGAACAACACCAGGGAAAGAAAGACTGGATGAAAAACATCTATTAAAAGAACATTTCTAACTTTCAAAAAATCAGGTTATGCAACAGGCTTCCACTCACAGTATTGAGGGGGGAGTGAATGGTGGGAATGGAAGCGAACATGTCTCATTTTAATTGAAAGCTGTTGTGAAAGGGTGAAATTGAGGTCTGAAACCTGTGGTTTTCAGTAGCTCTTACAGCACTTCTGTGTGGGCAAATATTGGAAACGGATGATTGAAGTTTTCTACTTTCCTCTGAAGCACTCACTGACTTAGGAAGCATTTAATAATAGAAATACAACATTCTCATTTTGTAGTTGCCCTATACCTGAAAAAAAACACTGTTATTGCAATACCAATTTAATCTGCTTATGCATCATTACCCTCTTCTAATAATATTCAAACATGCTAACTTGATGAAACAGAAGTGGCTAGACTGGGCATTTTAATTTTTAAAAGGTGTGGCTTGTAATCTAACAGTAAAAGGTTAGGCAGTGAATGGCACGAGGAAAACAAGGAAATATATATTAGACTGTCCTGTTGATGTCTTCTTGTTCATGGGCACTAATACTTATTTTGCAACACACTTTTTCTTTCTACAGCAGTGTTTTCTTTGTCTTTTTGTAAAAACAGTTGTTTCAAAAAGGAAGGTCTTTCAGAAACATAGGTGGAAAGATGAGATTTTTATTAGGAAAATTACTCACAGGCTGTTTTCCCCATTAGAAACTATTTAGAACTATATGGAAGGTGCCTAATGGAAAACAAGCATTATGTTTCCTCCTTCTTTCACTGCTGCTGTGCCTCAGGCATGCATAGGAAAAACTGCTGAAGTAAGAAAATAACACTGGTTTACAAATTTACTACGGTTATGACAAAAAAGACATTCCTTATTAATACAAGGTTAAAGAGAGACCATTGTGATAACTAGGAAGGGTAAGAAAGTATTTATAATATATTAGGAAAAAAAGTCATCTGAAATTAAAAAAAACAACAGTTAACAATAATAGTTTCTTCCCATTATTTTCATATATATACATTCAATGCAGAACAAAACTGTTTTCATTTTTCTTTAGATTTAGCCTAAAGAAAGATTGAAACTAAATCTAGACTGAATCTTAAAAGAAGACCAGTGATGATAAATCCATTTAACTCACAAGTGGTCTTTTTCATCAGACAAAGTAACTTAATTTCCGAGTCCAGAGTATGTCTAGTTGGGAATAAAACATTTTCATGCACAGAAGGATCATCTCTCACAGCAAATGCAATACTTGGATATGTTCTGTTCATGTAAATGCACACATAGATCAAATTCTTTTAACCAGGAGTATCTGTTGTAGCTGTGTGTGTAGGCATAGAGCAGATATACATGAGTTAATAAACATAATTTCCTTCAACTTTCTCTCAAAATTTCACTCAATTTTCTCGCCACAGTTGTAAAGAAAGCATTTCCAAACCCACTGTCATTGCTAGGCGGTTCTCTCTTTGCCATAACACGTATCCCACATGGATTCAACCCCAGATAGCTAAGGGACAATGTTTTTTTGAGACAAGTAGTGGAAGTCCAATTTAAGAAAAGACTATAGGGCAACTAAGTAAAACCAGGCTCTGAACCTGGGTAACTTCCTCATTAATTTATTGAAAACAAAACAGATCAAATATAAATGCCTCACAGTGTTTGGATACAGGCACATTTTTTTTGTCAGTCCCAGCGAACACCCAAGTCAAAGTACAGAATTTTACTACAGACTAAGTAGATAAAATTAATCAGGCTAACTCACCACTATCCACTTTTCTTCCATAAAATACCCAAAGCCTACCATAATACCAACACTCCACTCAAAAACAAAAACCAAAACAAGATGCAAACAAAAACCACAAAAAACCACACAAACAAAACAAAACCACCAACAAAACTGAAAACCAACAACAACTCCTCCCAAACAAACAAAGCCAGGGTGAATACTCTTAATCAGGTAGACACATGAAATTTATCCATCTTTCTTCTGGTATTGATTAATGTGTGAAGAAAACTAGAGAACCCAAATACTAAAACAAGCTGACATGTGAACATGGTTTGACAGACATTTAAAGAATGCTTACAAATAACAGTTCTTATTAACTTCTGGAGGAGGAACCTTCATTACTAAGATCATAATCTCTGGTTGTGCGCAGCTCGAGGGTTGAGCCCTCGTGCGCCCACACCCAGTAAGGAATACAGACGGGAGAGACCCTGAAGGCAACAGCTGGCAGGAGCCTCCAGCCAGAGCACCACAGCTGAGGCGGAACCGCCGGCAGGGGAATGCCGCAAGAGCAGGGGTGGCAGAAGCGCACCAGCGGGATGGCGAAGCAAGCAATAAAGAGGCAGGGATCTGGTCTGGATTTCAGGAGGATTTATTCTCAGGAGGACCAGGGACCAAATCCAAAAATCAATGGGTGGCACAGGGTTTTAAAGGGGGGAGGTACAAGGGCAGGTGCAATAACTGTAACCAATGGGGGAATAACACGGGAGGGTCCAGGGCATAACAGGCATAACATTGACAAATCTCGAGAGTCCAGGAGGGAGGGTTAGCAGCAGTATCAAATGGGGTGTCGAGTATAAAAGAATATTCCAGAAACAGGGCAGGGTAACTGGGAGATGGACAATTAGACTGACAGGGTAAAAGGCGGGGAGCGGAGCCCAGGCAGAGACCAACTGGGAATAGGGGAAACTGGGGACAAACCATTTACAGAACCATACAAAAGCACATAATAAACAAACCAAAACGCGCACCGCAACAATAATCTTTTCTATCCTTTGAGTTGATGGAGTCACTCTCAATAGTCGTCCATGTAAAAACCATTAAGATATCATGTGCCTTATTAATACCTTCCCTTCACAATGATATAACATCTATAGAAGTGGAACAAATCCATAAGCAGTCCTAGAAGGATCTGGAAAATTCATTACACCTACTTTTGTATGTGTTTGGACCTGTATGTTCTTCAGTCCTCCAATTAACATACTCTCAGTCCTTTTCTTTGCTCTTTTCCACTGATGTTGTATCCGTGAGATACAGGGTGAAAAGCCTTGAAGCAAAACTAAGAATTACAATCAAGCTAAAGTAGTGTCCCTGAATTCGAGGACATACAGACACTAATGTGTTTTCAGTAAATATGGCATGTCATTGTTTGGAATGAGACCTCGCTGGCGTCCCCAACCCAGAGCCTTGCCTCACTTGCCATCAAGTACATTATCAGGAGCATGGTTAGCCAACCAGACTATTCTCAACATAATTATGCTGCAAAAGATTGGATACACATCCACAAAATTGTATGCTCCAGAAGAATAATGTTTTGGTAGCCCCACTATAAATTAACAGATTCACTATCTGTATGACATAGATAAACTCAGAAAATAGAATCCAGATGAAAAGGTGTGTTCTGCGGTGTATGGAATGCACGTGAATAACGACTGGCTTCACCTCCTTGTTATCACACAGAACTGAGTGGAGCGTTTGTTTAAATATAATAAAATACTAACACTATTAAATGGATTAGCATGAAGAGGTAATTGGAGTGTTGTAATATCACTTCCATGAGCACTGATTAATTTTAGGTTTATCAGTAAGCCTATAGTTTAAGTAAAGGTACCTAGTTTAGATGAGCACAGAATGATACATAAACATATATACGCAACAGTGCAGCTATTAAGATTCCACAGAAGTCCATAGGGCCTGTATCAATAATTCTCCATGCAGTGGCACTGAGCAGAAAAGTAAGTGCATTGTTTTCCCCTTTCATTTTTTTTTTAATGCAGTCATGCCGTGGAAAAAACAGTAAGACTCCCTGGGCTGCAAAATGCTTCTTTTGTTTCTTATATATCACAGAAGCTACTTCACAACAGAAATTAGGTTGACAACTTGCTTTTGAAGGAAATAAAAAAATATATCTTAAAGGAACTTTACTTTTTTTTTTTTCATTGAAGCATACCTCATAGCATACTAATAGAAAAGAAAACTAGGTTACCCACATTGAAACGTACTTCCTTCTAAACAAAAAAAGTATGAAAGGGATGGGGAAAAAAACCCAAACAAAAAACCAAAAACACCCTGCTAATGCTCCCTTATTTAAACTTCCTGCTATGAGATATTATCTTATTAATAATAAAACATGGAATAGGAATAAAACTTTCCAACATAAATTCTTCTCATGCAATCTGTATTTTCTCATTAGTTTGTTTTACACTTTTGGGAAATTTAAAATGCCATTTGAAAAACTGCATCCTTTGCAGTAGCAAGATTTTTTTTATCTTAACCTAATGCTTTAAACATGTTCTATTTTATATTGCTTTTTAGTTTGACAATAATTTGATGATGATGTGGCTTGGTGGGAGTGAATTAGTTTTAAATGAGAAACTTGTTTCAGATAAAAATTTTACTCATTATTACATGACACAAATATAAATAGTGGTTGCTTTTGTTCTTCAGAAATTCCAGGATGAAATATTCTTAACTGACTTTAGGGACAGCTATTCCAGCAGCCAGTATCATAGTACAGATGCAAATTTTCATGTTCTGGAATTCTTGGTATTCTGTAATTTCCAAGAGTAAAATGACTGGAAAAACTTCCAGATTGAGAAGCATACTTGCAGTGCTCTAAAATAAAGTGTGTATTTATCAATTGAATTGCAAACCAACACAAACACCTCATTGTGACCAGTTACTGCATCCCCTCACCCCCCTCCAGTTCACTTCACCTTAAAATATTTTAGGGTAAAAGATCAAAATTAAAAGCCCCTGTACAAATGAAGAACTCACTCAGAAAAGTAAAAAGCTGACCCTGGTACGCAAGCTATCAAAATAATTATTATGTGCTTTGACAAACACCTCTTTCTCAGTCTTGCTTATTTTTCTGATCATCAGAAAAGTTAAAATAAAGGGTTTGTGACATTCCAGTAGTACAAATGTTATGGGAAAGCTAAAAAGGGCGATATATTTTAAATCAGTGAAATAAAGTGTTAGCACGTGTTTATACTTCTACTAAACAGACTCTACTTTGTTCCTCTCTATTCTCTTTCAGTTATCTAGGATTTGGATTTATTATTCTAAGTTATACAATTCTCTTTTGTTGTTATACTTCTTTTCCTAATTTAAGGATGAGCAGCAATATTCAAGGGTTCTCTTGATCTCTTATTCTAAGAGAACTGATTTTGGCACCATGGCAAGAATGGTAAGACTTTTTCCAAAGACTGCTATGTTTCCCAAGACATGAATCATAGAGAGAAGAAGCAAAAACTATTTTTGCTTCATGAAGCCAAGTGCAGAATCAACATCTCAAGCCTTAACTGTGGATAACCTATAAGTAATTCAAAGACCACTGTTTAGGGATTTTTAATTTTTTTTAAAATTTTCTGTCTTTTCCCCATAAATCCCTCTCTCCCCGAAAGGCACTGAAATATCAGGTACATGCCTTTAACTGAGAAAAGTATGAAAACTACTGTATTGTTATCCAAGCTGCTTCCACTCTGTGACAAGGTTATTGCCAATTTATGTTTTTGCTAACCTGCACAAGACTATTCACTCTCAAAAATGTGAATTTGGGAGCAAATCCTATACTTCCCAACAGAAATTCTTTAGAGATGACCTAAAGGCAATAACCAGGAAGACAAGCTTTCTCTAACCACCATAAGATCTCTTGTTGCACATAATAAGATAGTACCCAATTTTAATACTGATGCTCTGAAAACTTTAAGAGCAAAAGCCGTTGTAGTACACAGTGTAACTATGGCATCTTCTAGTAGTCTGAGCCTACTCTAATTGAGGTTAATAGTGACCTTCTTAAACTGGAGAAGATTATGTCCGAAGAGACAGATTTGACTCAGTATTGCCTTCAGAAACCCTGGAGTTTGAGAAGCAAAAGCCTTGCAGCTCAGCTTTTTCAGCCTTTTCTGCTTGAAAATATCTTGAAAATTTCTATACAGCACTTAAAAAGCACGGAAATTGTTGCAGCCCCAAATCCTGCCTGGAAACTTTGGGGGCTGAGAATCCATGGCCTGCCAAACTATTAATAAGTTCAATACAACTAATTCCATTATTTAACTTTAGTAAGTTAATTTGCATGGAAAGAGAGGCATTTGCAAAGCAGTTTTTATTCTGTTACATACTGTTATATTGTAGTTTGTGGAAATACTGCTTCTTGTATTTTGCTATTTTTTGACACAGGAATGAAAAGCAGAAGCCAGTGGTTGTGGTTTTAGCCAAATGGCTAATAGAAAATATACTATCTTTGAAGACATTTGCTATAACGATGACTGATGAAATACTGTGCACTAATGGAAGAAATATTGTAACAAATTCAAGACCAAAACGGAAACATTGAAACACTACTTATGGAATCAAATACATCTGAAAAGGTGTAAATTGCAAATTTTCAAATATTAAAACATTAGAACAAAATATTATAACTAAAAACATTTCAGATAATAAAATAGTTAAGAAACAGTCTCGTAGTCCCTTACAAAAAATATTCTTCAACCTTTTTGTTCTTGTTAAAGCACTGCAAAATAAATTAACTTAGGAATCTCTGCACCATGTCATGGGAAACAATCTAAATTGAAAACTGGGTCTTTAGGGACAAACGTGTGGGACATAAGGCACTTGAACTAATTCACGTGAGACATTTGGTGGTATTTCTAGGTCTCCGTTTGACTGGTGGAGACGGGAGGAGGAAAGGAAAGGAGCACCAGGAAAAAATTCTGTATCTTTTTTTTCCTAAGAAGTCAAAAATTTTCAAATGGGAAACAGTAATTTTAAGCTACTTAGTTCATGTGAGAGACACAATTTCTATTGCAAAGCATTCTGGTAAAATAATAGCCATTTTTAAATACATTTGAAGCTGGTTTCTATTTACTTTATATTTACTTCATTAAAGTAAATTGTTATAATAAACTGTAATTTTACAACACATTAAGATCACATATGTTAAGCAGTTGGTTTTATAGAAATGACAGATGCAAAAAGATAGACATGAAAATGCAAAAATGAAACAAGAATTTAGTTCACAAATAAGAAAGTATTTTAAGGTTACTTTTCTAGGCAAAGTGATAACCAGATCTCCTGAAACAAACATAATTTTTACCTCTGGCAACAAAGGGACAGTTGGGATAGATCTTTTACCCACAGCCATGCAATCAAGTAATCTAGCCAAAAGTATATTCAATGTCTCACAGACACGATAGAAATAAAACTAATTAAAAAAAAAATAAAAAAAAAGGTTTAGCTTTTATTCCTCTCTGAGAGAATGCAAGCACTGCTTTGAGGCTCATGTTTGCCAGGTTCTCAAGACACATGAAGAGGATCAGGTGCATAGACCAAAAAAGTAGAAATTCCTGTTCCACTATGCCATCAAGAACTAGTCATCACCTAGCAGACAAATAAAAGTTGCCCAGAAGTAATTTCAGCAGTGTTCCTTTATCTGCATTTTAAGCATGTTAGGATTACTGTAGTCAAATTAAATACCTGTATGGTTTAAAAGATGTGATTAACAACAAGTCATTGATACTTAATGACTTAGAATTTTTTTCCCCTGCTTAAGACCACCGAAAGATGACACTGGTTGTAGTCTTCAAAAAAAACCATCCCAATCCAAACAGAACTTGGAGATCTGCTCCCATGTGATGTAAAGCTGAATTCTGTGTTAAGTCTTCAAGAGCTTATGTGACAAATAAAATCAGGTAAACTAGCAAATATGTGATTCGCCCCAAACCGGGCCAGGAGACCCTTAAGAGACAGAGTCAGTGAAGCGGGGATTTGCTTTATTTCAGTATCGGGTGTGTGTGGGGATCTCTCCTCCAGCACACACACCCCAGTGCGCCCTACTACACAATATTATGGGTTAAATCATGCATATTCATCATATTCCTTGGGACAGGTGTGGTTATACAAATTATTTCTCGGAAGTCATTAATATCATTAGCATACATGCCATGCATGCACTGTGTGTCCTGGTGGTCGCACTGAGGAAGGCTTCTCCTCTTCCTCAGGGGTCTTTCTGATGAAGGCTAGTAGTCTTCCTCACAGTGCACTTTTGAACTTTCTCCCTGGGGCATGCATGGTCCTTTGAGGAATGATTCAGCGGTTTCTGAGATGATCCTTGTCCCCTCTATCTTGACAAGATTAGGGTGAATCCGGATTCTTAGGTTTTGTAATTAACATTTGCTGTCGGAATCAACATTTGCTGTCTCCTAATAGTTTACTCTGCTTACATGAGTTAGCTATTGATCACCCCTTTCTCATATGGCAGGATCTGCTAAAACGACAACAATGAAACCAGAAAAAAAAAAGGTTTCTATACAATACTTTGACATACTACCAAGGTACATTGTTTACCAAATTGATGCAAGCAAATTGGTAGAGATAAATAGGCAAACTGAGTTTCCTTCAGGTTTAGAAATTCAATAAATTCTTCAATAATAGTGCCAAACTAAGAGTACTGAATCCCTGGGCCTCCTTCCCTCAGAGTAGGGAGCAGTACTGGCAGCCCAGCCTCCCACTGTGCACCTCAGCTGTTTGACAAGAGCTGCCAGTGGGATGAGAAGGACAGCTTCTTTTTTTTTCCTCTTAATTCCAGCCTTTCTTCACCTCCTCACTACAACTGCCAGCAAAAGGTGACAAATTACAGAACTGGATTGCTGGCTTAGCTAGAAGCCATGCTGGACCACCCACAGCCCTGCCTGAGGCAATCCAGCAGCTGTCCATCTCAGAATGCTGAATCACACCTAGGATGAGAAAGGAGCAGGTGCCAGCCTGTAAATTCATGGAAACAATGTAATGTTACTGAGGGACAACAGCAGGGAACTACACTTAGTTTTGCTTAACTACACCCCGGGGAAGAGTGATCAGTGTCCAACTGACATTTTATGGGCCAGATTTTCGATTTGGTTTTAATGGGACTCCTCCCTCCTTTAACTTCTTTTTATTGCCACATATACATTGGAAGACCTGCAGTTATAACAAAGTAGACAATCGCAGCCAAGTCCAGAGCATCAGTGAAACACCTTGGAATTTCAAGGTCTTATGTGCATGTATAAGGATTCAGATTTCTGAAATCTTTATCCCCTTTCCTCAACAGCTGGTACCATGCTGCTTGGGTGTATCTGGCAGCTAGTTTTTGCTGCCCAAACCCATTCTATATCCAGACACTTGTAAAACCTTACCAACATCTCCTGAAGGGACTAATCTATCCATGCTCTGCATTTACCTAGCATATAGAGTTAAAATCAGAATGTGCTGGAAAATGAGCGAGTGATGAATCTCTAATAATGTGGCCAACAAGTACAACTCTTAGATTCAAAACTACTTCAGACTCATCTAACAGAACTATCTCAAGAGCTCTGAATTGTTTATGTGAGTGAAAATATTAATAAAAAATCTACCAGCTTTTTATTAAGCCTTTTCAAACTCGTTAGAGGAAGATCTTAACAGTTTTAATTTTGAAGTCCAGTTGCACAAACTAAGAGAGAAAATGATTCCCGACAAGACCCAAAGTGTAGCATCACACTCCAAACCACTGATACTTCTTGTATTTTGAGAATGCAGGGTAGAACAATGCAGTTTCTTAGATCAAGGCATAAACATATGGTTTTCTTATACTGGTAGTTTAGCACGAAATTCACAGTATATAAGATCCTGAAAACATAATTTTCAGGATATTTTAGTATTACTTTGTAGCTAGATACTTTATCTTAAGACTGTCAGCTTTTCCAGTTATTGCTAAAACATGAGCAACAATCTCCAGAAACAACCGCTTACTCCCTGATGTTTCGGTAAATAAATTTCTTCTGAGTGCACCACACTGGTTGTGCCCATGGACACAAAGGTATTTTCCTTGTGATTTTTATTAGAACTTCAGTTTCAGGCTGCATTGGTTTTGCTCAGCCTGGCTTTTGGTAGTAGGAGGGTCACAGAGGTGGCTCCTGTGAGACCCTCCTGGAAGTTTCCACCATGTCCAGCAGAGCCAATCTCTGCTGGCTCTGAAAGATGGACATCCTGCTGGCCAAAACTGGGCCAATGAGAGAGGTTGGTAATGCCTGTGTGATGAAGTATTTAAGAAGAAAATCAAAACAATGTTACAGGGTTTTGCTTCTAGCCAGAGAAGAGGAGGAGGGGAGAATATGTGAGGGAAAACATCATGGTGCCACCAAGGTCAGTGGAGAAGGAGGGGCAGGAGGTGCTCCAGGCACAGGAACAGAGGTTCCTCTGCAGGCCATGGTGCAGCCCATGGTGAAGGAGCTGTGCCCCTGCAGCCCCTGGGGATCCACAGGGGATGCAGAGATCCACCCGCAGCCCATGGGGGAGGTGTCTGTGCCAGGGCGGGTGGATGCCTGGAGGAGGCTGTGGTCTGGTGGAAGACCTGGTGGAGAGGGAGGGCCCTGCTTCCAGGCTGGAGCTGCCTGTCCTTGGAGGACTGCACTGTGGAAAGACAGACCCACGGCACAGCAGTTTTGGGAGGACTCTGTGTCCGTGGGAGGGACTCATGCTGCAGCAGGTGCAGTATAGCTGCTGCTCGTGAGAGTGGACCTACGTTGGAGAGGTTTGTGGAGAGCTGTTTCCTGTGGGAGGGACACTACGGTCTCACAGGGAAGGACTCCTCTCCCGGAGCAGTGGAAGAGAATCTCAGTGATGAACTGACCAAAGACTGCCATGCCCTGTCTCCCAGTGCTGTCAGTGGGAAGGAAGGAGGGGCTGGGGGGGAAAGGTGTTTTAAGGGCTTATTCTACTTCTCATTATCCTCCTCTGATTCTGTTAGCAATAAATTCACTTTGTAACTTTAAATTAAGCCTGGTTTTTGCCATTGAAGTGTTTTCTCCCAGTCTTTATCTCAATTAATGAAGCCCTCCTTGAGGTTTTTTTTCCCTTCTCTCCTCTGCCCAGCTGTGGCATGGGAGGGTGAGCAAGCGGATCTCGTGGGTGCCTGGCATCAGGCCAGCATCAAACCATGACACAGGCATCAACTCTCTGGGTTTGCCTATGCCCAGCAGAAAAAAAAAGTCAAACCAAAATCCACACCTAAGAAAATTCACAGCCACCCACTACACTTTGACTTCAACAAAGCTGTATGCTGTGAGACGTTACTGATATCCAGAAATCCATACACTTAAAAGTATGGATATTGGACATTTTGGAGAAATAAAAGATTAGCAAAAAAATCTAGAGAACAAAGCAAAAATCATATTCTATTAAAAAATATAAATGAAAACTGAAAGGAGATTAGTTGACCTCAACAGCACTCAAACTGCTTGATTTATTTCTACATACAGATAAGAGACAATGCTGAGCATCCATGACAAAAACATCCACACATAATTAAATAATTAATGGTACTGAGAGTGACACTAATGTGACTTTTATATAAAATAAGCAATTAGACTGCTCCTGATAAAAATAAAAGCAAAGCAAAACAACACCACAACCCACCCCCTGAAAAGAAAAAAAAAAACAAACAAAAACCACCACCCAAATCACTCAATTCAAACCCAAACCAATAAAAATCAGGTAGCTGTTAACAAGTTAAAAATTTTTTACTTGATACATTTTTTTAAAATTTGTGATAAAAGTTTGGTTGTTTGCATAATTCACTTTACAGATTCAGAAGTTTGTTCAATTAATACTGTGTAAATGCCCTACAGTGAGTCATCAAAAATTGTTCTCATATGCTGAGATATCCCTTAGAGAGAAAAATTAGAATACACTTAAAATACTGATCCAATTAAAATACATATAAAGTCTTAAGCATTATTCCGAAGTAAGGTTATCTTCTAAGTGGAAATTCAGAATTAAATCCAGCAAATACTTGAGCAACGAGGTCATTAAACTACTAGAGACAGCTGTTCAAATGCTTTAGGCAAAGTGAGACAGTAACACACTGAAATTATGCGATCCAGAAATATTTTACTGTGTGAACAACACTACACTTCAAGCTGATTTTAAAAAAATAAGGAAAATAAAATTTAAAATTTACAATATTAAACACAGAATAGCTTGACTGTTACATGTTGTTACAACACATTTGCAAAGTTTTGAAAAATCTTCCAAAAAATTATAAACCAATCAAAACCCGAATGCAAATAGCAAAAGGAAAGCAAATCACTAAAAAGCACACAAAAAGCCTCAATTAGAAGACTATTTCAGGTGAACTTTGTGATGACATTAATTCTGGCTTATTGAAGAGAATGCATGCAAACCTGATATTCGAGCTGTTGGAAGATAGTTTCCTTCACTAACAAAAAAAGTTCAAATACAATGAAAAAGGTAGTAGAATGCTATTCCCATCAATACACAAGTACTTAACTAAAGTTTTTCTCTAGATCATGTTGCAATACTACAATTAATTAGATCAGAAAATGAATGAAAGCAGCCCAATTTTCCTTGCCATGCAACAAAATCTCCACTGGTCTTACTACAAAAGACAAGTGACAGGAGCTTTTGATAATGGAGTTAAATTCCTCTACATTCTCTTTTTGAATATGATTCAAAAAGAGAAATTATCATCAGAGGCATTGTTTTCTATACATATTGAGTGGCACAGAAGAGCTCAAGAGAGAATTTCATTCTCTTTTAACACATGCATGGGCAAAACCAATTTCTACATTAAGATTACTAAAAGGATAATGATGTGACAATTGTCCTTAAACTGCTAAGTTAGATTTCGCTATTGCTTACACTTAAAGTCAACAGAAAGTACTGGAATACGCTTTATGATGTATCTGACTTTAGTAACTGTGAACAATGTTGATTACAGCTGAAGTCAGTGAGGTCAGAGATTATACAAAACAAGAAAATAATGTTTAATTCCTGCAAATGCATTTGCATGTACTCAATGAGTCCCTATCAATTAAAGAGCAGTTAAACTGAGTTTGCAGAGCAAGTGTATGTATGGACACCACAGGCTTAGATCATTTGGCTAAGGCACTGTAATTATAAAACAATCCCACTTCATTCATACATAACTTTCATCGCCATATAAAGTCCATGCTATATAAAAGATAACATTACTTATCTATAAGTATTAAGCTAAGAAATCAAGCATGACCAATAGCATAGAAATCCCTGTATTGATTGCTCTGTCTGAAGATGTATGGCAAGTCTCAATGGAAGTATTTCTTGTTCTAAAAAGCAACTATAGAAATACACAAGTCATTTCAGGTCATGATGCATGATGTTTTGTAATTAGTTCCAACTTAACTAATAGAAATACAAAAGAAAATAGATTAACTGTTTCATTCTTTCGTGAATTACATGTAAGAAAATGCAAACTTTGCAAGCTATATTTTCATGAAAACACTCAAGATTGACATGAAATCATGAGGCTATTGGGTAAAACCTGGATATAATGTCAGCCTTTTTTACTCTGCATGTTTAACAAATACTCAGACATATGTAACTAAAAAACTATAGTTGAAATTTTTCTGGAATAAATTGGAAATCAAGAGGTCATTCAATTGTCCCTAAGTAGATAACAACATATGTATTGATATTATGGTAGAAAATGTTATAATTTTCTGGTTTTGTTAGCTTAGAAAAACACTTAACATAAAAGGATGCACTAACCTTACACTACCTCATCCTACACACACACCCTCTACTATCCTCCGTGTATTACAAAAGTAAGGTTACTTTTTCTGGAAGATGTGGTGAAGAGGGCCAGAAAAAAGTAGGTTTGCTGCTTTATTACAAAAACTATAGCAGTTTAACACAAACACAAAGCTATGACATATTTGTTAATTCAAGGGGTTAAACTTCAGAAACTAAATTTAATTCCTTGCTTTTTATTGTACAAGGTTCATGCTGAGGTCCCATAAAACCTTTCAGACAAGAGAGCAGGGAAAAAAGGGACTGAAATTTATTTCAAAAACTGCAGTAATTTACAGAATTTACTCAGCAGATTACCTTTAGCAGATTTCTCTCAGCATAAAGAGAAATAGTACGGAAATTATATCAACTTTCACCTTAATATGAAATATTGTGAAATAACCTTGAAAATTACTCATGACTAGAAGGCTCAGACAAGTTCCATTAAGGGTTTCAGTTTCTGTAGGCTTTAATATATTTCTCAGACAGTACATTCTAGAATAATGCTGGCCATAACTATTTCTTCAGGCACTGCACTCACAGAATGCTTTGATATTACCCGTGGCAACATACATGACTACATCCATACAAGAAACACTTGGGCAAAAATGTTATGATTTTCATACTCCCCTCAATACCACTAAGGTACAACTGCATTTTTTGTATCTTGAAATAAAATTGTCTCTGTAGCCCCACTGATGTATTTGCCAGCTAGCTTCCTTGTCTGCTGAACTATAAAAGGTCACTAAATCACAAAATGAAAGAGAAGCCAAAAGAAGAGCCAGTAGATACAGCCACTGCCTCCAGGCCTCCTTCTGACCATGCATTACCTCCAGTGCTCTTGCTGACTTTTTGCCAGCTTCTCAACCGGTCTATCTGTCAAACAAATGCCTCCTGGAAAAATAGGGTGCCAGGCACTCATTTTTCTTTAAAGTTATTACTGCTGAATACATTAGTTCTGATATATAAAAAGCTGTGAGCAGTACTATTTCTACAACTTGAGAGTATACTATGCTGACCAAATGCAGGGGTTTCTTAAGAAATCCGAAATTTCTGAATACAAAGGCTGTTGTCATGCCCCTTCAAATCCTAAATGGTACGCTGCTTCATCTGACTCCTCCTCTGCAAGGAAATGCAGTTCTACTTCTGTTTACATCTTCCACTATATTTGCTGCCTTCATCCACCACATCAGCACAGTACAGAAAGACTTCTTTATGAGAATACTTTAAAAACAAATAAACCCCAAAGAAGAAATAAAGTGTCCCAAAATATCATTGTAACAGAATTTAGGTAAAGTATCACCACTAGTTTATCATTTGACAATATTTTTATGCCAACTGAAAAATACATATTTTTTCATTACAGAGATGGAATGACATTAAGCAATCTTGCCAAAGCAAAAAGATAATCCCACGTCATAACATGTAATTAAAACCACATGGTTCCCTTAGGAACAGATCAGGAAAACAAATAACTTAGTGATGGACACAGCAGAAGAGCACGAACAGAACCGGGTAACTCAATGCTCAAGAAATGTTATCTTGGTTATAAAAGCAAGGTTTCCAGAACTTCTAAATAGTGTGAAGATGTTCTAACAAACTGACTGCCAGAAAAAATAACCTATGAGGTTATTTTTTTTTTTTTAGGATAACTCAAAGTTCATTATATGTGTGATGCACAAATAAAAAATTATAGTTGTATTAGAACACATTTCTTAGAGAATTCACCTTACATGTTTGTTTGAGGGTCTTTTTCCCCACAGACTCTTGCTCCTTCTGCTATGCCAAAGACATTCATTCAGGAAAATCGATTCACAGAGCAGTGCTCTGTACAGGATCTATTCTTCTATACAGGTGGTATCTGTTAAGGATGTGTCAGATCAACTGTGTACCCACTCCTATGGGCACAAAATACAGTACTTTCAGATACTCAGATACATTCTGAAAGCATCATAATATCCAGATACAGATTCATCTTAAATAAGTATAGTTGATATTTGTAGAGTGTCACAACTTGCTGAAATCCCAAGGAAATGTTCCAAGTTTATTCTCTCTGAAAATGATTTGGATGAGGATGAGGATTGAGACCACTGAATTGAGAGAGGAGGGATAGGACAAGTCCAGAACAACCTGGCTGTCATCTATATTTCAATTTTATAATCAAGTCAGCCTCTCAACATTATTAAATTATTCTCTTTAAGATTTCTTTTTAGTTTTAATAAACTAAAATGTGCCACAAAGTTTAAAGAAAATGGTGGTATGTTTTGAAGATTCTATTCATTACTTTATCAGTATACATAAAATACTAGTAAAGGCTGAAAAATGCGAGTCTGCAGTTCATAAATCTTAGGGATTCTTTCCTGATGACATACCTTTGTCTGACAGAAGCCCTTCTCAGGAAATGTCAGCATTTGTATGCTTTTCAGACATTCAAGCCCTGCTGGATTTATGAACTTACCCTTGTTACCTGGCTAGAAGCTCATTCAGCTCATCTTCTTCCCTCTGCCATGTTTTTCAGATCACTTCTGCTGAGAGGATAACAAAAGTTGCTTCTGACAACACCAGCCAAACCAACCCGAGCTGAGGGGAAGCTGCCAGCTAGAACCAGCATAGAGAAGCAAGAGCAGGGACTGAAACTGGCTGGGACTGACAGTTTGATTTTTAAATGCTGCTATCTGCAGTACTTCTGAAAAGTTGAGCAGAAAGACAGAAAGTACAGTTCTCAGCATAAGCTGAGAAGAAAGATGGGACAGGGACAGAAGGTTTATTCTACACTAACTTTAATTCTTCTGGACTCAAGCCCTAAAATTAAGAAATTTACCTATAAAAAAAGAGGAGGCACCCATACATGAATTCTACAACAATAATAATAATAATAGTAATAGTAATAATAATAATAATCCTGCACTACAGTCCCGACAACTGGCAAGGCTGTGTTCAGCTGTTTCTTAGTCAGAAAGCGAGTCCAAGTTAATTCTCACCAGCTTAGGATAAACTGGTAAAACTGCACTCTGACTTCCAGATAGCCTCCAATAGGCTTCAAATAAGTTTAAACATTGCTATAAGGAATTATCTTTCTCAGAACAGACATGAACCATCCAAGAACCATAAATAGCATATGAGGCGAGAACCAAAATTATTCAAAAACTGGGCCCAGGGCACCTAAAAGACAGAAAACTCAAAAGTAAATTTGCAGAACAGACTGCACAGCCAAATACCTTGGACTCCAGTTAGCAGAGAATTTCAGCATCATTTTTATCAAGGGTATTAAACATGTCCCTAAATACTCTGAAAAACGCTAGTCAAGACAACCAACACTGACTAAGGTAAACAGACTAGTTCCACAAAGCAAGATTTAACTCCTCCTGAGTAAGTACTCCCGAAACAAACAATCAGAAAGCTACAACTATCACAATTTTCAGTCTTTCTTATTCATATTTCAGGCCCAGTATGATTTAGGGAAAACTGAATATTTCAACCAGCTGGAACTACTTTCCTCCCAGTAATTTTTAATAGAAGAACTAGGTTTGAAGCAGAATTATCATTTACATCACTAAGATACGAATCAAGATTGCTGATGTCTTTTACCAATCTGTTCCAGTGATGAAGGATACTTACCTGAAGTGAATTCTTTCCCTGCATGAATCAATACATATATTAGAAGGTCAAAAAAAGTTCTAAGTAACAGGTAAAAATTAAGTACTTGGAGCCAATTGGACAAAATGGGCAAACTGTTCATTAATATGCAAATAAAACCTCCATTGAAATAAGGATTTGAATTTAAATAAGGAATTTGTCTTCAGTTTTGTGCCTTATCTTCAAGTCTCCATGTTCCCAGTGTAGGCCCAAAGGATCAAAATACTGGTTTTTAGAACACTAAAATGTTTCACTATTCAAGAATGTTTGTTTTTTTCCATTTTTGCGCCAGTCAAAGCTGATTGAATCCCATTTCACCAATTCTGCCAGCAACTAGAAGCCTCATTTTTTTGGGGAATAAATGTCTTAACAAAAAAGATGTCACCCAGCTCTGTATAGAATACTGGCTTCAGAATGTGAACCCCCACACCAATGGGCACTTTGTACCCAGCCCATCAGACAGCCCCCCAGACCTGCTCCCAGTTCAGGTCACACAAGCTATCCAGGGCCTAATTTAATTTCTTCTCACTTCTGGTAAACTTCACACAAAATGAACTACAAGCAAGTCGTTTGTTACACCTGTTAAGAGAGAGGCTTGGCCCAATATCTTTCATATACTCTGAAGAAAGAAGCTTTTTGAAATGCATGATATAGACAATGTTCTAAGTTGCCAGAATAAAGATACTCTCACTCAAAGAAATAAAAATAAGCAGGAAATGAGCATTACTTTCACAGATCCAGCTAAGACAGACATTCACAGTAATTAAACTGAGAGGTCAAAGATGACTAGATTATGTATTTATGGGTTTCTCTCATTTTCCTTAAAGTTGCCACCAAGGTTTACTCTAGAGTATTCCTCTTCAACGAAACTTCACAATAAACTGACTGCATTCATCTATGAGATTTATGCATTTCTTCATGCTGAAATGACCTCATGTCACCATTGTGTATTTAGTGATAAGAAGGTCTCATTCCAGCAATAAAGCCATGTGGAACACATTACTCCAAGGCCTATTAAGTATAAAACATTCAGCATTTATTTACCACATCGAGGGAGCAGAGTCCTTAAAAGGTTATTTAGACTGTAGCATGGAGACTAAAATATACCCAGCGTCCCATTGATTTGACAGCCTGCCATCACCATCTCGTATAGTCTTAATTAGAACACAATACACACACACACACTGTCTTCTGGGATAACATTCCCAGTTACAGAGAGCCACAAGAAGAACACACTGCTTCTGACAGCTGGAATGCACATATTGTCATAATCCTGCTGGATACCTACTGTAAGTGAAAGGTATGCATCTTCCTGAACCTACAAAATGTGATGTCAGATTGAATAAAAGTCAGTGTTGCAGGCCCATCCACCTGCATGACACATTGATGACTCCACCTTTTGCTGTGGGGGAGGAAAATTACTTGCCGTTTTTCTTTACCAATATAACTCATACATCTATTTAAATCAGAAACAGGATTTGGGGGAAGAAAATGCTTTTCAAGTCTTGTCTCTATTGCAAATATAACAGCTCCACCTTGAGGCAGGACCCAGCGAATGTTAGTAGAAGGTGCAGTCAAGTTGAAGATGCCTATCAGCATACATTCAGCCACAACTACCTAAAACATGGATTGACATCTCCCAGTGTCCCTTTCTGCTTATCGTCTTAGCATACAAGAAGGCATGTGTGCACATGATGCATGTGTTTGGACAAATTTACTGAAGAGAAATTAAATATATATCAAATAAACATCAATTTGACAGAGCAGATCCCAAGGATGATACAAGTCAAGCATAACAGAGCCTGAGAGAAATAGTCCTTCAGGAGCAGGAATTATCCAAGCTTCTCTCTGAGTAGTGCACAAAAACTAATTTCAGACCATTAATTTTTTCATTATTGTACTCTTCCTAAATGAAGAGTAGAAAGATTAATACATTTCAGTGTTTCATTTAAATCACTACTCAAATATTCTGAGATAACAATTTCAATACACTGCTAAGCATTGCGAGTAAGTAATCTGCTCTTCAAGTATTAATGACAGTATTTATAGTTAAATGGGGGGTTATTTTAAAAACTGAACTGCTAAATATTAACTTGCATGTTCTTCAGACTACTTCAGGAGTTTTATTTTTAATTGACAGTGTAACAGTATTTAGAGCTTTTCTAATAAATCCAAATTATGTCAGTTAGATTGGCAAGTCCAGACAGACATAAAACCTGTGTCACATTTAAATGGATGTTGATTAGGGTACTGAAATAGATTGGTTATGGCATGTATTACACATTTTGTTGAAGACGATCTGTAAGTGGAAACAGTATTTGCAGCAAGAATCAGAGTAAGCTATACCTGTAGAACAAAATGATAATAGAATAATGGGAAAAAAAACATCATCAATGGAGTTCACCACTCTAAAGAGGGCACACAAATAGTCAACTTGAGAAAAGACTGGAATTAGCCGTTTGTGCTGGTTTTAGCTGGGACAGAGGGAATTTTCTTCACAGTAGCTAGTATGGGGCTGTGTTTTGGATACCTACGGAAAACACTGTGGGCAATACAGGGATGTTTTAGTTACTGCTGAGCAGTGTTTACCCTGAGTGAAAGCCTTTTCTACTACTCACACCACCCCACCAGCAAGGAGGCTGTAGGTGCACAAGAAGCTGGGAGGTGACACATTTGGGACAGCTGACCTCAGCTGATCAAAGCTGATATTCCATATCGCCTGACATCATGGTCAGCATATGAAGCTGAGGAAAGAAGGAACAGAAGGACATTTGGAGTGATGGCACTGATCTTCCCAGGCAATCACTGCACATAATGGAGCCCTGCTTTCCTGGAGATGGCTGAACACCTGCCTGCTCATGGGAAGTAGTAAACAAATTCCTTGTGCTCTGTGTGTGCACAGCTTTTGCTTTCCCTATGAAACTGTTTCTATTTCAACCCAAGAGTTTTCTTACTTTACATTGCAGTGGTGGGGAGAGGGGAGAAGTGGAAGTGGCTGTGTGGTGCTTAGTTGTTGGCCAGGGTTAAACCACAAGATCATTCTGGAAAAAAAAAAACCCAGGAAGAAAAATTACAGGGGACTACAGAAGCACAACTTTGAAAACATGTTAAGAAAGTTATTTTGCAGGTAAGAAATATAAGAGATGAAAAGAGCCTGAATTGTGTCTTATTTAGGTGAATGGGAATTCTGCCATTAAGACTTAAGAAAACAATCCCACCCTTGGGATATGGGTATGACTCATTCTTTCTCTCAAGTGCATAGAAACCCATGTGACCTTACCAGCATTGACAAGAGCTCTCTAAGACTGTAAGTACTGCAAAACAATTGACCTAATTTATAAATTAATTTAATCCATTAACCATGGAAGACAATTAGGAGCTTCACTAAAAAAGCCATTTTTGGCAGTTCCAAGATTACAGGAATGTGAAAGAGACTTTACACTTGGAAAAAGAGGAGATAGTTTCCTAATTTTTTTTTTCTTAAGTGATGTCTATATGACCTAAGTCAAAGTAACAAGGAGCTCATATAGCTTGAGGTAAAAGATATCTACGTAACCTTAATATCAATATACCCTGTAACCTGAAACAATAGCCTTCTACACTTATACAGCCTAAATCATAAATTTTTACTTATGTAGCTTAAATCATAACTTTTGACACCTATGACTATAGTTTTTATTTATGTAACCTAAATCATAATTTTTGATACTCATATATCTACTATGAATAACTTTTTATACTTTTTATATGGCTAGTATATGGTTAACTAGTTGATTAAATGCTGAATAGACAAAAAGAGAGAAGAAGATTCACCAGGTGTGTAGCTTCAGAGATAGGTAAGAGTAGTACTAATGAGAAGTTGGCAAATGCAGAGCCAATTAGCCACAAAACAAAGAATTTAGACCGGTTAAGACCGGAGAGACCAAAGAGCACCGTAACTATGCATGCTCCGAAGCCAAAGTTGAAAAGTTCAAGTGCGAAGAAGACTTT
>VZRO01005672.1:0-23068 GCA_013397915.1 Daphoenositta chrysoptera
TCTTTCAAACCAAGACAGACAGGTACTGGATAATCAAGAAAATGGAGCAAACTGAGATAGTGCATGAGGAGGCAGTGGGGCCACTGGAATACAATAAAGACCTACTAGACTTTGTCAGAAAGGACAAAGGTACAGTTGATTCCTCCAGGGGGCAGAATATGGATTATATAATTTTTTGAGGATGTTTTCCACTGTATTTTTCTTGTAATTCTGTTACTAGTGTAGGAATATTCTATAAAACAAATGCATATTAGCCTGCATCAACTGTTTTGCAAACAATGCTCTTTCTTTCTTACACTTTGAGGTCTCTGCATGGTCCTTTCCCCTAGGAAGTGAAGGAAGAAAAAACCAGCATGTGATAATAATCATCATGCCTGACTATAATTCAAGAAGTGAATCCATATCTGAACTTGCATACAGGTATTTTCAGCCCATCTGCCATGAAGAAATAAAATGTTGATGCATAAATGTAGATAGCTTCAAGGCTCTCATGCCTCTGTGATATCCTTTCATGAGATATATCTTGAAATCCTTTCACTATGGCTGTACTCTGAAGAAAATAGAAAGCTCATTTCCCCTGCAGGATATTAGATAAGAAGATAAAAACAGATCTGTAGAAAACCTACCATTCACTGCTTGAATTGAGTGGTGAGTAGAGTTGAATGAGAAAATTATTTTGAGTAACATCCTGTTTGTCCACTTTGGGCTAGTTCTTGTATATAACCCTGAGAGCAGTCAGTCTACCCATTTTGAATAAGTTTATTTCGTAGGCAGTTTGCCTGGGCAGTGTAGGCTTTTTATATGTTTCTTTAATATGTTTATATTTGAAATTTTTGGAAGCATTACCCAGCAAGAAACTCCAAATTCAGAAATACTGAGGAAGAAACCGAGTAAGCAATTAATTCTTATTGAGTTTAAAATCATGAAAAGTTAGTTAGTTAAACTTCACTATTAAAATGTTATGAGTGTATGTGGCCAAGGACCATGTCTAAGTGAAAAGTTTATAGCTACCACTTAGTCCAGTGCAAGCTGAGGGAATGTAGAGCCTTGGAGGAAAAGCTTTCTAGGTACTTGGTGTTGCAAAATGTTGAAAATATGTATGTGACAAAACTCGTAGTTGATTTAAGCTGGTGATTACCATAAGCCCTTTTGGATAACTGAGTGCTGCTCTTTCTCATAACTGTCTATTTTTTTTTTTTTAACTCTTGGTTATTTTAGTAATATCTTTGTAGGTGTGTTTTTAGTAGTGTCGTGAGTTGATAAGCTTTAAAACTTCATTGTTTGTAAAACAAAGGGAGTGGGGAAAACCTCATAAATCTCACCAGAAAGTAATTTCTATCTGTGTGTTGCGGGGAATAGCCTGTTACAGTGCAATAGCACACTCTGCAATCAGTCAGTCATATGTACTGATAGAAACCATTTATAAAACAATGACCAAATAGAACGGTCCACATCAATACCAAAGACCAACAAAAAACTCCCTCTAAAAGCATCACATTGGTTATAGGATCAATCCAAACTTCATTTTTCATTTCTCTGATGCACTTTGTGCTTTTCACTTTGCTGATGTGGTTGTACCTGTGTCTAGATGCTCAGGCATTTTGGAGGTGTTCAGGATGAGACTGGGGTGCAGAGACTGCTCTGGACTCTCAGTGGCCTTTGTGAAGGCAGCTGTGTGACCAGGGAAAAGGCGACTGGGTTCAGATTCTTAATCTACTGAGCTTTTTTTCCTCAGGAATGATGCTGTGGTCAAAGCTGATAGGTTTTAAGAGTAATTTCAGACTGTTACGCCTAACATCAGTCCACGGTCTGGAGTGCACTGCTGAGTCATAAAAGAAAGAAAAATGTTTCAAACCCTGTTTTTTTCTGGGTTAGTGCTTTTTCGTTGTGCAGAACTTCTGTTTCTTGGACACATCTCCTTTTCTAAAGATTTCTGTTAAGCTTTATTTACAGGACGATGTGAATGGGTTTTTCTACCACACACTCTGCCTTTCTGGGCAAGTCCCATGGTTGTCTGCTCCCTCCACCTCTTTTTCTTTTATACCCATACGTAGGCAAAAAGTAACATATTTCATAAATAGTGAGATTTCTGCTTGGACAGACCTTCCTCTGCACTCATCTGTGTAAACTGCAGTTTTGGTCACCCTGCCAGGGATACAAGGCATCAAGCTGATCCTTATTTATGTGGAGCTTTTAATCTTTCCCTGCAAGCCTTTCAGCGTGTGTCCCACTTTGGGTTTGATCCTTCTGCAGGGCACTGCCCTTTTATCTATTGGCAAGATTTGTGAGCAGAATCGCTTTTGCTCAGCCTGGGCGGGACCAAATACTTTGGGAGTAGCAGTGTTAAGAGAATCGTTTTGGTTGTTACCCTGCAAATTCTGTGACTTCAGAAGCAAATCCTTTTATGCCTTTGTTCAACCTTTCAGTGATGAAAATCCAATAGATACCAGTAAGACTGGTATCTAGGACTGCATTACATCTCCAATTTCTTCCCTTGTGTCTATTTGTTCTATTGTCATTTGTTTGCACTCTGTGGAGTGCTCAGCAACCTCAGTTCCTGTAGATTTAACATTTTACAAGATTCTGTTCCCTCCTTCCAGCCTGGCTTCATGATCATTCAGAAGAAGGGAAAATGGCACCAGAATAAAATAGGAAATGAAAAGCACTTGTATTATAATAGGATAGTAAATAGTACTGTTTATTTTAGCAAGGCTAAGAATTGGTAGAGTTCTTATTATAATTATTTAGGTCATTTCTCCTGTTAGATGCTTAGAGTGCTGAAATGCTGTGTTAGTGCTGGGCACTAATGATAACTCTGCTCTGGTTCCTCGGGACCTGGGAAATCATTTGGAGGCTAATTGGTAAGTGGGTATGGTGATGCTACAATCTGCTAATCCGAAAAGTCACTGCAGGCTCTGCATTTGCAGATGCAAGATGGGACCATGCATTTTTATTTTTTCCAGAGAGGATGACTAGCAATGCAATTTTCTCTTTTAACACTCATTACTAATCCAGAATGATTGTCCCATAGGAAAGAGGGTTTCTTTCCACCTCCCCTGCTTCCCTTTCCTTCCTTTACACCAGCAAATGTTTGTCCTTTAAGCAATTGGACTACATGGACTCCTTAACTAGAGTGACTCACAAATGCCTTCAAGGTCATGTGACTTTTTGCTTGATAGGAGCAAAATGTTGACTACAACAGCAAGATGTGTAAAATATTGAACGGCAAGTACATGTTTTCATGCCACTCCCTGGCATCTCAGACTGTAGTAAAGCCTATTTACTATACCTGTAGGAGGAGACTTACTGCCTTGGACAGTCTTTGAGTCTTGCAGCCTGCATTGTGCTACAATTCTCAAGGCCTGATCCCACAAGTTGTGTTCCCCATCCCTTTTCCTGGCTATTCCCAGGTGACTGAAGTTTGCAGAGATGCTCAGCACCTTGCAGCCCAGGACTCTTAATGAACAGTTGGTTGCTTCTTATTGATGAGGAATCCACACTTACAATGTGGACCCATGAAGCTGAAAGGGAAAGAAACTTTAAGAACCAATATAATTAAACTGTGGCATCCATTACAGAAAGTCTGAATGTTGGATATAACTGGCTGTGATACTTAAAAAACCTGTAAAACTCTCGGGAATTTGAGTTTTGGCAATTACTATGACTGAACTTCCACCATTTCCAAACTAAACATCAATGCTTGTTTTGTTACAGCAGGCATCCCAAATGCTTGTCTTATTTTTCCCGTGTTCAGATCCATCCAGTCAGAACTGAAGAAAAATTCTATGGCATCCTGAAAGTAAGCAAGGAAAAAGGCATGTGTGCTTACTTCGATTTCTGTTTTCCTTCATCAGCAAGTGGATTATGAAAGCCTCATCCTTACCAAAGAGAGGGTTGTTTGTGTGGAAAAGAGAGGGGCTGTAGAGGGAGAGGGCAGGGTGAAAGATTTGGCAGGAAAAGACACAGATGTGATGAGAGATGAAGGCTTGTAAGATCCATTCAGTTTTTCTAGAATTGTGCCTACTCATTGCTGGAGAGGATATCAAGAGGCACTTGCATGTTGTATCACAGGATTTTGGAGGATCTGCCTCCTGCAAAGTATGAAATTGGGGGTGTTTTCACAGCAGTTACCAGCAGATCTGTTGTGTGACATCACCTCTGGAAGGAAAGGCTGATAAAGTGCCTGTAGAAGCTAGAAATGGACATGACAGCTGGAACTCCTAGGGACTTAGGTTTGAGTATTAAAGAAATCGAATTCACATGCTGCTTGTATACCATTGAGGATCTGTGTGGATTTTGTTTCCTTGGGAGATAGTTAGAGAGCCAGGCCTTGTAACTGAGACATCTGTAAGCAGCACATAAATCCATAAGATTTATCTAGAGAACTGCAGGCTGACCATCCCTGTAGCCTATATCTTGATCTCTGCTTTTCTTTTTTATTATTTGAATAACTTCAACCTGTGATTAATTTCCTGGAGGAATTCCTCACCTCCTACTGATTTGGGGTATTTTGTCCCAACTCCAGACAAGATGTCAGCGAATGCTGGCATTTTTGTTTTCAACTCAAAATGATGATGAAACTGAGAAAAGGGCTGTCAGCTGAGGACATTTGTATCCCCAAGAGCTGTGGTCAATGAGCCAAGCTTGTGCAATCCCAGTGGTTAATCAGTTGGGGGGAATCTGCACATCTTATTTACCTGAGTCAGCTACCTAAAGGATTTGCTAATAGCTAAAAGTTTGTCTGAATCATTGGGCTGCTGGGTGCAGTAAGCATCTGTTCACATCCTGCCTGCCGTAATTAAAGAGACAGGGATGTGCTAGTTAAAAAAAAAAAAAGAGGAGATGGCAGTGCATGGCTGGACTGAGGGTAATTTTTTTTCCCAATGTTGTTAGTGTTGTCTCTTGTTAGTCCTAGTGTCAAGGTCATTAGCTGTGACTGTCTGTGATGTATAGAGCCGTATTTGGGGAATTTTTAGCTCTCAACACTTGTTCTTCAGTTCTTAGTGAACAGAGGACTAATAAAGTGATGGATGATAGTTTTGTCAGGAGCAGGGCTATCCAAAGTGAACCGTGGAGGGTAACAACTGTGCCCCAGGAGGGACTGCTCTGAACTGAGAACCATCAGCTTGGGGCACAGGTGAATGAAGCTCAAATTACAGCAGTTTGTAGACCTCAGGTGTCTTTAGGTTGATCAGTCATGTAATGCTGCCTAAGTGCCTTACTCACACACTAAGAATGATAGAATATCCCCAGTCTCAAGGACAGGAGTTCTATTGTGAGATTTCTGAGCTGCCTGGGTATTGCAGTCCACAAATGGAAGCTACAGGATAAAGTGGCCTCTTCTCTGAGTGTAGGTATGATATGCAGTTATCTGGGTGTTAATGAAAGCTTCTGCCACTGATAAACTCAGCAGATGGACTTGTTGTCTGTTGGGGGAAAAGCAGTTAAATCAGACACATTGTATGTTGTCTTATTTGAAAACTTTAAAAATACACTTAACTCATAAACTTAAAACTGATGGATAGCTCTGAGCTCCCATAGAAAGCAAATATCTTTCCTGAAGTATAAATAGCATAGTGAGTCTTCCAGAGTGTGGTTCCATCTGTTTTTGTCTCCTTCCTAACAGGAAACATGTTCATGAAGTCAGATTCTCAGTGTTGGTAAGACACTAAGTTAATAAGAAGATAGTGTTTTTGTAGCTTTAATAGCCTAAGAATATGAGGCAGATAAGGTTTTATTAGGTCCACTGATCCAGCTAGAACAAAACAGATCCTGTAGAAGGCCTAAAGCTTTTCTGGGTTTTCCTGACTGTCATTTGGCCTTGTGTAAGCCTTTAAATCTCCCTACTCTGAGCTATTCAGAATAACCATTGTCAACGTTGAATAAAAGCTTTAACCAGCTTCAAAACTTTTAAACATCCACTTGGGCATATTCTTATGATACTTTTAATTGCTTCTTTCCTACTGAGATTTGAAAAATCATAATGAATCAGGGCTTGTGGTTTTGTGCTGCCTTGCCAATGGTTTGCTGTGGCTGCACGTGGAGCAGCCCTGACAAACACCCAGACACTGTGACAGCCCCAGACTGGGGCCTGATCCAGTTATTCTCAGTAGAGAAATCCATCCATGGGCTGCAGTGCCTTTTGGATGAAGGCAATTTGCTTTCTTTTGAACTGACTCCAGAGCACGTGCGGGGAGTTAACTGAGACTAGGGGATGACACATGACCTAATCCCGTTACCATGTGGGTCTCCTGAGAGAGGTGGCTCTTACGTGGAAATGATCTGATTTCACTTTGTCTCAGCATGGCTATAACCTATCTGTGTGTTAGGTGAAGAAATAGCCTGAAATGTGAGCACACACAGCTGGCAGATAACTGGGCCTGTATGTCCATGTCTGAAACTGAGCTTTTGAACTCTGAAGCAGCAGCCTGCTGCTCGCTGGCTGCAGTTGGTATTGCTCAGTTGTAAATTCTGATAGCATGTGGGCTAAAATGTAGTGGCACGTCCCAAATCCTCCAATTAACAATCCAAAGCCTACAATTAATAGAAAGGCCTGAGAAAGAAACAGCAACAAGGAGGCTGATCAGATACCGTGCTTCTGCCTTAGACCGTGTCCTGGTTTAAACTGGGAGGAACACAGACTTCGGTGCTGGAAAGAAGAGGAAGCCAGAAAGGTGGCTTCCCAAAAAGAAGTGGTTCTTGAAAAGAAGATTACATAAAAAGACAGTGGTGGAGATTCTGGCTGGAACACAGATCCTGGACATGTGTGTAGGTCCCGGAAATCAGTGAGCTGCATGGAGACAAATGCTTGGGGATGTGCAGGGACCCTGGCCAGTCAAGCCTGAGGCTGGCAGCTGCAAACATGTGCATAGCAAGAACTGAAAGAACTTTCTGCCTACCTTGCTCAGGCTAGCAATGATCTTCCTCTGGGGAGGGGCAGTCAGGTCTTAGTGAACCTATAAAGCTTGGAGGAGAACAAGTGAATGCATGGGAGATAATCAGGCTGGGTAAAAGCTCTTAAGTAAACCCCAGCATCCACTGCTTGTTCTTGTTTACTCTGTTCTGCCAAGGATAGTCTACTACACTCCGTGTGTGGTGGGGAAGAAGTGGTCCCCTCATGGAATGAGGACAGGCACCATTCAGGTTTGGCATTTATTCTTGTCACTGTGATGTTTTTAAGAAATAAATGTATGCAGTTAATTTTAATGTCTGAGCACTGCGACTGACAGTTCAAAGGGAACAACTTCTGTTTTTCAAATAGTTACCATTGTAATTGTGAACACTTAGCAAATTTGTTGAATTAACTTTCTGGTAGGATAGTTAACAAGGTGTTAATTGACATAAATGGTGTTCTTTGCAATGAAAACCTCTTTTCTCAGAATAAGAGGGACAGAACCCTCAAAGGTTTTGGACAGACATTCAGTATGAGTCATCTAGGAGGAATTTAAAGTGGGAAGCCAGAGCAGAGAGAAGGCAAGAGAATGTGTTGAGGTAGGTTCTTCCAACTCTTGCAGTTTTTAGGGTAGGACTCTTATTTGCAAAATGTTCAGGATCTTTAGAAATGCTAAGATGTACCCTAATGTATGGGGGGAAAAACCCAACTCTTCCTGTACATAGGCAGTTTTCTTAGCAACCTGGAATTCTTTTACATCACCCCACAACACTTAAATACCATTTATCTGTATCTAAGCATGCCCCTAAGGCTGAAGCCAGAGCCCAGCTCAGCTGTATTGGATCTGATCAGAAGACCAGAATTCATTAAGCAACTTAGGTCAGTGGGAGCACTGGGAACCAGGGAATAACACTGGCAATTTACTGCTCCCTTGGCTCAGCTTCAGCCCGGTTTGACCTGTCCTTGCCTCTGTGATACAACGGAATATTTCTTGCAGGTGGCAGCTTTTGCTGGATTCACCTTTTTCAAGCGATTCTTCATCCATAGTTGTGTATTTTGGACAGTAATACAGTAATACAATACGTATTAAGGGCTGTTATTGAATGTTGGAATGAAGTTATCAAACACAGCTTTGAGAGCTGCTAATTAGAGGTTAGATGCAGATGAAAACCCCTCTTGGATCCTGCGCAAGGTTGGACACCGAAGCATAACTTGCTGCTGGCAACCATCCCTCAGGCTTTGGCCTTTGTTGAAGGTCACAGTGAAATTGGTTTGCTGTTGCAGAAGATTAATACTGCTAAAAAATGGCTTGTAGAACATTCATCAGAAGATTTCAAAATCTTTACAGAAGTGGACTTGCCACATGTTTTCCCCCCTCCCCTCTCCACTAAAAAAGGGGGCAGAGATGAAGTTCACTGGATTGCCCACATTTCTGCAGTCAGCCAGCGGGAAAACCAGCAAGGTAATCAAAGAGTCTTAGATTTTAATGGGGTATTTGCCTCACACAGAATTTAAGAAATGCAAGCCATTTTTATAGGTTGTTTTTCAACATCAGCCTTTTGATGGGCATTTCTTCAAATGTCTTCCTTAGAACTCAGTGGTAAAAGCTTCATTCCTTGTGCACAAGAAGACATGGTAGACATCCTTTTTTGTTTCTTTCCTGTTATCCTGATCTTTGACTTTCTAGATAAAAGGATTAAAGAAGCACTAATCCATCTGTTTTTCAAAGGAATATTTAATTTGATGCCTCTCTCCAAACTGATAGTGAACAATGAAAATGAAAAGAAAAATAGAAAAACCTCCAAAATGGGCAAGCAGTTGGATGAAGAACATGCACAAAATGTGGCACTTGAAAGAGGAACATCTAGCCTGGAGTTTGTTGGGGGAGTACATCTATGATTAGTTTATTCCTGATCTTGTTAATCACTGTCATTAGCAACCTTGGCATAAAAAATAGACTGGGGTAATGAAATTTCCTGATGACATTCCACTGGGAGACAAGTCAGAGCTCCAGTCCGTCTTAGTGGTATAATTTAAAACTCACCTGCCCTTTCTGAATACATACTTGTATCTGTGCTTTTTAAAAATTCTGTGGGAAAAAAACACTCCTTGTGTACCTCTGTTTTTTCTTTCACTGGACATATTAAAGGTTTAGTTTGGCCCAACTGCTTGAAAAATTTATATTTTTTTTAAGGTGTCTGTCAAGTTGTAATTCATTAATTTCTCCTGCCAAAACCCAAATGAATAATGTAACTTGACGCAAGAGCTCCAAGTTGAGGGTTACAGATAATTATTCATTCTCAAGGCTTTGGCTATGAATAATTTCTACTGTGCAGTCTATCTGCTTACATAGCACCACCAGCTTCATATTTCTTTGTTCCTGATGAAAATAATTTTCAATGATATAAAATGTGAGAGGGAACATGTTTGTGTTGAACACAGGTAACTATGACTGAAAGACATGAAAGCCTTTAAAACAAGAGTTACAGGGGCAACTAAGTGGCAATTAGAATCCTTTAAAAAATCATTCAGATTTAGTGAAACGTTGCGGGCAGTCATTCATAAAAGTGATTGCCCTGTGCACATGAAAAATTTAAATGTGGTAATTTAGTAATGAATCTGAGCTGTCAGAAGGCGTTTTATGGGTAATCAGACATTCCTGAAGGCACAGCAGTGACTGAAGAAAATTGAAAAATAACTTTGTGAAGGTAAGATTATCTGAAATAAGTGTTTTTTCTGGAAGCAAACAAAGAACCCTATGATTTTTAGAAATGTAGTACACTGTAAGTCGATAAGGGCAACCACTGGAAGCAAATAAAGAATCAATTGTGTAGTTACATTGGTTCAGATTAGTAATTTTAAGTAGCAGTCTTTGAGAAGTGGATACTTCTAGATTCCTAGATACTCCCCGTGCAGATGCATTATCCAGCCCCCAGGAAGGGGAAGCAGGAACTCTCCATTACAGCTTGCAAATCACTTCATCAATTTTGAAAAAGAAAGCTCACTTCTCGTTTCATTTTACTTGGATGAAACTGCTGACTGTACTGCATTTAAATTTTGTTTCCTCTAGAATAACGGAGTGTATAGCTGGCTGTGTGTTGTTGCAGGGCGCATTGGGGACATTTTGGAAGTTTATTTGGAGTTGCTGATGCATAAGGAATGCAAACCTGTGCCTTTGGATGCGGCAGCAGTTCACTCCTACTCCGTGGGAGGTGTAGGTCCGTGCAGGTGTTAATGGCCTGAAAATGGACAAGAACACCTTTAAATCTCCTACACCTCCTGTCTCTAAATCACTCTGGATAGAAGATCTCGTGGTGTTTGTCTTAGTTGTGCTACTGCTGTTGCTTTTGATCTTGCCCAAGTATTTCTGGGGGGTTTTGAGGTTATAAGATTGGGAGGAAAACTTTTCCAAAGATCTGATCCAGTTGGGATTGCTGCACTGTTCACATACCCTTTTTGCCAGAACTGATTTGCCAACTGATCAAAAAGAGCCACTCTTGTATTCTAATTCATAGAGTGATTGTTTAAAAATGCTGGTCTCTGATGCTACTCCAAGTATTGAAATAAATACTATTAGATGTCAATTTTACTTTATGTTGTTTATGCATCTGGTGTTCCTTTTCCTGATTTCTGCTGTTTACTGAGTTTATTGAATGCTAAAAGGGGTCAGCTCAACTAATATTTCTGGTCTCCTTTAGGTTATGATTTAATGAAAGGAAGTTTTCTAAGAAAACAAGGATTTGGGTTTTTTGCAGAATGGAAAATAAAACATATTTCTGTTGATGTATTGATTTTTTAAATCACAACCTGTTCGTGCCCTCTTTATTTGCTGCATAGGATAAATATGGGCTTAGAGCAACATGACAGTTTCTTTTTAATGCTGTGAGAATGAATGTAAAATCTTTTGGGAAATTTCTACCATAAAAAATTAGACATAATTAGCAAAATAATATCTCTCATGAGAAATGATAAGATGAAATATATAATTTGGCAAGAAGTAGTTCACTCCAGTGTTAAAGTTTTTCAATATTGTCTCCTTTTCCCATAGATCATTTAGAAGACTGATCACCACTTGGAAGGAGCTGTGATATCGAGTCTGTGTTCTTATTCTGCACTCTGGAATGGGGCCCTGCTCTCTCATCCTGGCTCTCTGGTAAGTCTCCCCATCCCAGGCAAGAAAATGAGGATACTGCTGAGACAAAGCACCTTGAAGATAATTCCTTTTCATCTACAGCTGCAGTATTTGGCCATTCTAAGGTTTGCAGAGCTATAAAATATTTGAGAATCCCAAGGGTGGGGGAGAAACTGAAGGACATTTCTTGAGTTTGAAGCACTGAGGAGAAAGAACAGTGAAACAAAGATTATTTATAGAGGATGCTTGCCAAATCAAAGCCCAAGATTTAATTACATCTGTATACACTGTAGTCATGTTTAATAAAGACTTGAATGCAGTATTAGTTAGCTATTTGACTTGTTAGCATTTTGCCTTTTTTGTGGGAAACCTGGCACACGTTGATGTGATCAGCTATGAGTAAGAGGATGGGTTAAGGCTGAAAATCACTCAAGGACATGTTCTCATTTAACATAGCCTTTTAAAATCTGTAGTGGTTCTGTCTGCTTGTGAGGCGTTCACTGATGGTCAGAGACTGTTTTGTCTCCTATGACTGCCATGGTCAGACAGGAAGACTCAGTATCTAAAGGGAGTAGGGAGTGGGCAGAAGCTCTTTGGGGTTTATGAGAATTGAGGGGTTGCTCCTGGTTTATTTGTTGTGCTTGGGGTTTGATTTCTGTCCATTTAGGCAGAATGATCAACACCAACACTTTACCAATCCAGCTGAACCTCATAAGTAGTTTTGTCACTTCTACAGAGGCTCTAAGGAAGTCCTGCTGGGCTTGAATTCCTGTTTCTTTTAGATAGTCTTTATCTAGGTTAGGGTTGAAGTTCTTGTTCAGAGCACTGCACTTCCCTGTCATTGCTGTTGGATTGACAGAAACAGATTTTTCCGTTTCTAGCCCTCAAATGCTGCAAAACAGTGGTGCCCTTTAGGATTTCTCTAAGGTCTGGCAGGAGCCTCTGGTCCTGCTTTCAGTCCATGTACAGGAAGTTTAATAGGCAACTTCTTGCTACAGAATTAGGCCTTTCATTTTTTCACTCCTTTCTGCAGTGCTGTTGAAGCATTGCAGTGCTTCAATAGGTTTCTCTTTGACCTCACATCTCATCTCCACCCCTGTTATTCATTTTGGCCATTCAAAATCCAGTGCCAGTTGGTGCATTGCTGTGCTGAGAATGACTTGTGGCTCCCTGGGTGGCAGCACTCATGTCTGTGCTTATGGAACAAATAGCTGGTGCAGGTGTTCAGGTAAGGAGGATGGGATGAGAGCCATCCATTGTTGTCCTCCCTTGGACACTAGTGGCTAAATAGGGACCAAAGTGAGTCATAGAGCCCTGAAATTATAGAACCCTCCCCACCAGCGAGTCCAGTCAATGTCTGAAGTTGAATGGTCTGCAAATTCCCTTTCTTTTCTATGTTGGCTGATTGCAGCATGTTCTTTTAGAGCAGAAGGGTGCATTTTCTGTCCTGTGGCTGTTTGCTCTTCAATCACCATCAACAGGAAAATTGGCAGGTGCTGCCTTCCTAAAGCTCACCAAGGTCTGTGCCCTGATTTTTGGCAGCAAATAGTCAATGCCGTTTTCAAACTCAGTTAGAAATTACAACTTTATTCCACAATGAGGGCCAAAAAAATGCTGTTCAAAATTGGAGCTGGTTTGTGTTGCTTTCCTCAGACAAATGCATCTGCTCTAGGTTGGGGATTTTTTCCACCATTGGCACATTTGTTTGTGTTGCACAGGGAACTGGGTATGTTGAAAAGCTAAATCTTCCCTACCAAGCAGCAGCTCTGGCTCAGCTTTGGTGGTTATTTAAAATCTCAGAAGAGAATCATCAGCTGCTCCACTTGTACATTCAAACACACAAGGTGATATGCTAATTGGGCTTTTATTAGTGCCTGGCTGATGTCACCAACAGAGTAGAAAGGGGCTAAGCAGATGAAGTACTTTTCCACTCTTGAGCTGGTACTGATGCACTATGTACTATAGCTTCTTTTTTTTTTTTTTTAATTTTGAGAGTTCTAATTTTCTATGTGACTGCATCTGTGCACTGCAGCATTCAAATATTGCCCTGGTGTATTACACTCAGAGCTGAGCTTTTTATGAAAAAGGGAACGGAGGCTGTGAAATTCCTTTGTTTTTCTTTAGTGTTATTATTGTCTGGGGTAGTTTCAATTAGGTTAGACAAGTACAATTTCATGATTTGACTCATCACTGCTGTTCATGTATGAGTTCGTATCTGCATAGTTAGGCAGTTTGTCTCCCCTGAGAAACACAGATACCATGGATAATAAACAGCTGTGTGTCATTTAATGAGCAAGTGAGAGGCACAGCCCTGCTTTTCCAGGAGGGTGTCCACCGTGTGAGCTCAAGCAGAAATTGTAACTGAATTTAAACAGTATCTGTTCTTTTTTTCAGAGCTCCCAGTAGAAACCTTTGCAAACTGAGAAGCTTTTACATAGCAAGCAGGTTTAGCAATAGAGTACATGATGGATCTATATTCACATTGTGGGGTATGGTGCTGCACCAGAAGTCCATCAGAAGAGCTATGTTCCTATTTTCCCCTGCAGAGGTGAAATGCTTCATCTCTTTGTGCCTCAGCTACCCCATCACCTGTACAATAAGGATGGTATCTCCCTTTATAAAATGTTTTGCTATGACAAGTCTAAGATGAGCTAAGTCTGCACCTTCAGGAATTAAAAAATTGCATTTTGGTCAGGATAACTAGTAAATGTAGCTTAAGAAGGAATAGATTTGCTTGATAGGAAACCATTTTTACTCAGCTCTAAATGAAATAAGTTGATGTTATTAGATGTAATTAAATACAGTTGCTATTGAAAGTGGATGGTTGCGAGGTGGAGAAATATTTTTGTCTTCTAACAAATTAACTCAAATGTAATAAAAAGGATAAGGACAGAAGGGAACTCTGATGTTGGAAAGGCTACAGCAATACCATTAGGATTGTTTTTTTTTTTTAAACCAGAAATCGAGAGCACAGAACTATTTATTGCTTTAACTTCAGCAAAAAAAAAATAGTGACAGCAGGGATCTTGTTAAACTGGGACACATATTTCAGTGACTAGAAACCTATTGTAATTACAATTACAGAGAGAGGATCTCAGGCTTTGGTCCATATGTCTGTCTTAAAGAGGGTTATTAATGCTGTTGGTTTTCATCCAGCTTGCAGAAAAAGATACTTAACTAAATATTTTCTTTTTGCTTCTGTCATTAGCTGGGGTGCATAGACAAAGTGGGTGGGACTGTCTTGCTCTTTAGTTTGATTATTAGACCTCTATTGTTTCTCAAGTATAAAAAAATCTGACAACAGAGGATGGAGAATTATTCCAAAGCCTGTCAGTGGGATGAACAAATGAAATCCATCATTAATTTAAACACAGCCATGTATTATAATTTCCTGCCTTTCACTGGGCCTTTTTCCTATGTAAATTTCATATTTTTTTGAAACGTGTGGGCAAGGACAAATTCAAGGAGCTGCTGAATTCTTTGTCTTCAGCTTCTATTGTAGTTCATTTACTTCTCATCCATCTCGCTGGGGAAGAGCTAGGTAAGGTGTTTATTGAGGAAACATGCACAGTGGAAGGGCAATTTATAACTCCTTCCACTCTTCCGAGCAGAACCACATCCCTGGGTAATGAGTGCAGGAAGCGAGCCCAGTGACTCTGCCCTGGCTGTGCTCGGTAGTAAGAGCAGACAGTTCTCTTGCAGGTGTTGTGTTTGCTCTATTTCTGCCGGGGAGCTGTTCATTAATTACTTCATGATTGCCGTCACCGGGGTACTTGGGGTCCCAGGAGAGGTGACTGTTCCTCGGGACTGTAGTTTCAATTGTCTGGGACCTGTGAAGGTAAACACAGGTCTGTAGCTGAAATATGAATAGAAGGAGATACACAGGAAATAACTCCAGCCAGAAGTGATGTGTTTTCATCTTTATAAATGGAGTTCTTCCCAGGAGAAGCAAAAATTGCTGTTAATGAAGACGGTCTTCCTTAATAATCTCCTCTTCTCATAAAAACACTGACTATTAAAAGGGAATGGCTGTTTGTGAGCCAGAAGCAGCTTGTTTGCCCACCAGATGGAGCGAAGAAATTCTCTCTGGGCTGGCCGGGAGGTAGTGAGTACTCCAAGATTTCCTACCCCTGGGTGTTGCAGTGTGGTTAATGCCAGGGTTTATTGCCCGGTGTGTGACCCTCCCTTGCGGCTCCCTGCTCAGGGGCGAGGGCAGCCAGGCCAGGCTCTCCCAGGAGCTGCTGCAGGGACACACAGGCGCTGCTGTGCTCTGGTTCATCAGTGTTTCCACATCAGTTTATGCTGTTTTTTTCCTCATAATTCTGGTATTAGCTGTACAATTTGCTGGGGGGATAGGCATGGGAGGTTCACTTAATACAGCAGAAGAGAGGTGCTGTGTCAAGGGTGTTGGTGACGCTGAGCTTTGCAGGAAGGCCCTTTGAAACTTTCAAAGGTACCTTTGAAACTATGTATCAAAGGAAGTTTATGAGACCTTGGTGGTCCTTTGAGGTGTGCCACCTCTCCTCTGAGGCGACAGCAAACCTCACTGCTTGTCTTGTTCATGGGAGCTAAAGGCAACCCTCTCTCCCCCCCGCAAAAAGACGAGCACCACCTTTTTCTTTCTGAAATGAATGTGCTACTAGTGGTTTATACCCAAGGATTAGTAACTCTGGCAGTCCTTGTGTCTTCTTCTGGCTGAGTGTTCCTGAAAGCTGACACCCAGGTGTGAAGGCACGTAAGGAGGAGTTCACTTAAAATAAGATTAAATAATTGTGGGGAAGGAGGGCAAAGGTAATTACACCAAGCAGCCAGGTATTTAACTTCTTTAGCTCTTTTCGCCTTTAAAATTTACAGGCCATTTACCTAGTTTGTCTCAAGAATTTGATTTTTGGTCAGTGGTGTCATGATTGTTGGTTACATCAGATGCTTATTACAATGAAGCTCTTAAACCTCTTGGCTCTCACATTTTAAGGGTTAAAATGAAGTGGAGAGAAAGGTTTAATTGAAAAAAAAAGTTGTTCTTCTAATTAAAATTACTTGTCAACATATTTTTGGCAAATCTGCTTATTAGTGAAAAGATAATATAAATGGCTTGAACACTACAGGTAAGGAAGCATAACAAGGAAGAAAGCAGCTTATGTACTGTTTTATAGGAAATTTCATTGAGTATATCTGGAGTGGAATAATAGGAGGACTTAATTCACCTATGCTTGAGGTAAATTAAAGCAGCTGAATTACGTTCTGTCTCCTAAAACTCCTACTTTGGACTCCTGGAGTAGGTGGCTTTTTTAGGGATTTTGTTCTAGAAGCAATTTTTTTTCTTCTCTCAATAAAGATATTTGCCTCTAGCAGGATGACCTGAGCATTTTTATGTGCAATCAGAAAGATGGCTTAATTAGCCATAGCAGAGACTGAGTGCTATAAATCACATGCCTGAATGATGCTGTGCAGGTGGAGGAGGTGCAGGGTTAGGGAACCCGTGGGGTTGTTCACACAGCCACAGCGTGGTAGGAGGTGGGCCAGCAGGAAGTTTCAGGGTAAACAAGAAAGGTCATGTTGTGTTCTCTAGAGCTGGCTCGCAAATCAGCACAAAGCTTCTGTCTGAACAACAAGCTGATATCAGGGACAATCAGTTAATGTTTTTGAGGGGTTTTTTTTCTCCTTGGATTTAATTAAAAAAAAAATTCTTAGCAATGATCAGGCAGGTGCTAGAGCCAGCCTTCGTGAGAATGGGTAACAGCTCAGGTTAAAATAGGGGAATAAATTGGGGAAGTTAGAGCTGAAAGGAGAATAGCTGACTCAGTTAAAATTCATGCAGGGTTACTTCTTAGTGCTGGTGAAGGATGGACGAGGTTCCAGAGAGGGTCAGCATTTGAAACAGCTTTGAAAATGGAAGCAGTGGGGTGGGGGGACAAGCAGACATCTTCAGTTTTTAAAAGAACAGTGGGATGAAAAGTTTAAAACAAACAACCTTGAATATGACGAGGTGTAAATACAGCCAAATGTGTTAAACCATGACAACAATCTCAATTTCCTTCCACATTAGAATAGCAGACAGTGTCAATAAGGAAATGGCAACTTGTATTTTCTCTCCAGGAGAGCTTCTTGATGCTATTTGGACCTTCTAAGCAAAATAAAGACAAACAAAATGAGAGCAGTCTTGCGGGAAGAGGCTCAAAGAGCAGCTATCTGTGAGTTTCTGTGAAATGGGGAGTATGCAGCATGTGGGATTCCTTGGGAGGGTGTGGTGGGTCTGGTGCCTGTCAGTTGATAGAGCAGTAATTTGTGTGAGGAACTAGAAAATGTGTACTGCATTTCTAGGCCACGCACAGCTGGAAAGGCTGCAAGCACTTGGATGAAAGGATTAACATTAAAAAGAATCCTGACAATTAGAAGAATTCATTTGAATTAAGTGGGATTCAGTTCAAGGATAGGAACAGAGTTCTGTGACGAGGTATAAATTATATGAGAGATGAGCAGATGAATGAAGAGCTAGCTGGGAGTCTCTCAAGGAAGGACATGGGGTTATGGTGAATAACACACTGAACAGCAGCTGAGGACATCACAGAGGTGCAAGGTAACAAAAACAAGACCATAGCCTGCAAAACACCAGAAACAACCTTGCTGCTGTGATTGGCACTGGTACAGCTGCAGCTGGAGCATTTTGTCTCATTCCAGACCCCACATGGAGGTGTGGAGTGAGTGGAAATCAGAGATCTGGACAACACAGGCAGTGAAGAAGTGCTGGAAGAATTAATCTGTTTAATCTAGAGATAAGATAGCTGTAGAACTGTGAGAGTTCATAAAATAAAATCAAATGGCTGCCTCAGAGAAGTGGTGGGCTTAAACTCTGCTAGAGGAATATTTTATTAGACAGTGGGAAAAGCTTTCTATCAGCAGGGCTGCATAATCGACTGACATAGAGGTTTTTAAGGACAGGATAAATACATTTCTGTTGGGGTTTTAAAAAGGGGCTCTCAGTTTCTCCCCTTTTCTCTTAAAGAATTTTTTCCCCATACATGTTGCTAGGAAACAAATTGCCAAGTACTTAACAGAGACAAAAGACCTGGCCACAGGGACAGATCCAGGTGGCTGATCTCTTTTACCTGGGATGTTCTCGTGGGAAGCGAGAGACCACGAGATTTTTAACTGCATAAAAGAAGGGAGATAGGAGGCCACTGGCTCTTGCTTTTCTCCGGCGTTGGAGCGGAGAGTGGCTGCTTTTCGTGGTGCAGAGAATCCATCGCTTTGCGCTCTTGCTGTCGGGGAAGCCCGGGACTCCAAGCCCGCCTCTCCTTGCCCAGCCGGGAGCGGGGTGGCCCCTCCGCTGCTGCTCTGTCGCTGCTTCGCTGNCGCGTGAGGGCAGAGCTCGCTCCGGAGCGCCCCCTGCAGCCGCGGGGGAACCATCGCACCCGCCCTGCTCCCCGGAGCCACCAGCGCCCCTGCCGGCCGTGAGCGTCACTGCACCCAAGGGAAAGCGCCTGACAGTTGGCACCGGGTTCTGGTTCTGTTTGGTGTTATTGCCATAGTTATTGCTGGTTGTTTGCCGTGTTATAGATATATATATATTAGTAAAGAGCTGTTATTCCTATCCCTCATATCGTTGCCTGAAAGCCCTTAATTTCAAAATTATAATAATTCGGAGGGAAGGGGGTTGCATTCTCCATTCCAGGGGAGGCTCTTGCCTTCCTTAACAGACACCTGTCTCCTCAAACCGAGACAATTTCTGACAAAAAAATTATGGGTACTATTGCTATTGGAATGGGACAGAAAATGAGTAAGACTACCCTTGATGGTTTTCCTAAACTTGTTGTCTTTAGGTGTCCCACAAAAGAGCCACAGGCACCTGTCTGGGCACCATAGGCACATGAAAACACCCAGTTCTTGTGTTTTGTTTTGGTCAAAAAAGCAGTAGCAACCAGAAAAGGGGAAGCTCCTGCTGTCCCTAAGCTGGTGGGAGACATTCAGCCCTCCTGTGAAATTTACTGTAGTAAAGGGGTGGTTAGGAAAACAAGAGAATGAGATTTTTCTCCTGCTGATAGTTGGCCTATGCAAGCACCAAGTGATTCTGCTAGTCTTTTAATGCTCTGGTCATGGTTGTTTGGTTTATTAAAAGAGGATCTTAAATCCAGGTGCTGCTTTTCAGGGTCAGCTGTTCTGCAGGGCACTGTGCATGGCATGTGACAAAGCAAGCCAAAAACAAATGTCCAACATGCAAGTTGTGATACTTCAAGTCAAAACATGTCCCTGTGGATGGATTTCTAGATCTCAGAAAGGTAGGATCTTCTGCTTGAAATCACAGAAAATCCCAAAGAGATCTAAATTCAGTATTATTTTTGAAAATACAAACTATTCAGTAGTTATGCGATAGCGATCACCTTGATTGTAATTACATGAATCAAAATTAGACTAATCAAATAGTTCCCTATGATCGTTCTAGGTAAGATGCTAACAATCACAAAGCTCTAACAAAGGTAAATAGTAATTTAGCTGATTATAATGACATACTCCAGTGTGACTGTATCTTTTTGCAGATGATACATTATACTTTTTTTCTATGTTGAGAGAGTTTAATCAGCTCTGAGAGAGCTGTTGAGAGTGCCTGCCCTGCTACTGGACTCTACCAGTAGCTTGGTATCCTGTGTGCTTTGGAACGTAATCTTTCTTTTTTTTTTTTTTGTTTTTTGTTTTTTGTTTTTGTTTTTNTTTTTTTTTTTTTTGTTTTGGAAAATGAGGCACAAACACTAGAAGTGGTATTTTTATAACTGAGTGGAAGTTGAGTATATTTAATAATTAGAATAGCCGGAGAATCTTGGATTAAAAATGCTGTGGAAGCTGTGGAAGCCAGTTTTCTTCCTCCTTGTTTTGGGTAGCTGTCATCTTGGTCCTTAGCCCAGTACAACAGGTAGCATCATGCTGCCTCTCTTTTTGTGTGTCCTCTGTCTGAACGGGAAGAAAAATGTTAAGTGGGTGTCTCAGGTAGATTGTCTGCTAAATGGAGAATGATTTCCATGTCAAAGAACTGACTCAAGATGTTTCTTAAAATGAGACCATCATCTTGAATTAGTCTTTTGTATTTTATAACTTACTAGAGGAAACAACCCTTGTGCAGTGTAAGGTAAAGAAAATAATGGTGGGCATTTTGTTTTAATCTATTGTATGAGTTTATAAAAATGCATTACTCCAGTGCTAAAAATACTGCCAATTAGCCCTTTTAAGTATAATTAAATCACTCTTCTTCTTATACTAGTCCCTCTTCTTCTGACACTAGTCCATCAGTCTAAAGAACTACATTGTTTTTGATAATGGTGAGAAAAAGTGTATGGAAGCAGAGAACTGTTTTGTTTTGGAGGATGACTCCGTAATTACAGAGTGAAGCTGTAAGTTATGAAAATCAGGGAGACAAGGGGAGATTTCATGTTTGGTTCCCACTAGAACAGTTTTTAGATTGTTAGTATTTCTTTGATTATGGGAGGATGTACTGTAAGAGAAGATTTTCTTACAGTATTTCAGGAAATTGGCTTCTGGCATGATAAGTCAGTGGGAGTTGTATCACAGACTTTATCAGAGTGCTAGGATATGAAAGGCATAGAAGTGATGGGGAAAAGGGCAGCATGGAAATATGAAAAACTCCACCATGTTTTATGAACCCCCAAACTCTCATTTTTAGTTTGCTCTCAGTTATGCCTGTATGCACCCACAGTTTTCTGTGCTATTTTGAATGCCCATATGACACAAATGGCACAGTGTCAGGAAACACAGAGCTGTCTTTGTAATATACTATTTCCAAGAACTATGTCTCCCTCACAAGGGAGAAGCAGAACTATCTTTCTGTACATTTCTATGGATATCTCTTTTTATTTAAACTGTGCTATCAGAGTGAGAGAAAAGAGTTGCTAATTGCATGTGTGTTCAAGTGCGGTTTGGAAATGCTAACTAAACTGGACTATTTGAACTGAAATGCAGCAAAGGATTTGAAATTTAAATTGCAACATGGAAATAATGTGGTGGGGTCCATTCCAAAAGGAAAGGCTTAAATGAGGAAGTGGTTAGAAACTGGGACTGGAGCTCTGGAGAGGTGCATTTGGGTCCTGGTTCTGCTGAACTCTGGCTGTATGGCAAATCGCTTCCTAACTTGCTCATGGATTTCACCCTTCATTTGGACTTTGTGCTCCTTGGTGTAGTGTTGCCCTGTCTCTTGCAGTTTTCTATGTGTTGATTCTTTGATAAAGTTTCTCACACATTTTCTATAAACATAGCAATGTTTTAGTTAACTGTAACTTTAGTTTACATTCTTTTCTCCTGGGTGGAGAATGTGTGATGGACTATTCTGTGAACCAGTAAAGATGGAGGAGGTGGTAACACTGACATCCAATCCACGGTTGTTCCTAGAAACAACCAGGCCCTCTTTTCCTTCTGGCCTGCGACCTGCAAAGAACTTGGTTTCAGAGTGCTTCTTTTGTGGCCTAGATCCACAAGTGGAGGTTCCACCGAGATTATTGCAGGTTTGTGAGTTGTTTTTCGGGTAAAAAATTTTCCCCTTAGCTTAGCTGGGGTTTTTTGTTAAAAATGGTGCTTTCTACATATTCCCAACATGTTTTTTTCGCGTTGGAGGTACTGGAGATAGTACTGGATACACAGGCGGTTTTGGTTTCCAGGGAGGATTTGGAAAATGTATATTACTGGGGGAAGCTACATGGTTTCTTTCCGGAAGATGGAAATGTAATTTCAAAGGCGGTCTGGACAGAGATAGGGGCTTCCCTGTTAAGAATGCTCAGGGAACACTATGATCTCAGTATTGCTAAAATATTGGTGGCTTGGAAACAGATAAATACCGTCGTTCAGAGCGAGGAGGGTTCCTTGGGTGCGGTAATGCCCATGGCGTCAGTCACCCCCCTTTCTGAGCTGTCTGAGGTGGAGGGAGAAGAGGGGGAGTTCGGGCTGCAAACAGCGCCTGAACTCGCTCTCCCATCTCAGACTGCTGAGACAGAGGAGTTCTATCTGGAGGAATCCGTGAGGGTGCCGGGCTTGCCCCCCCGCCCTCTGGGGAACGGCAGAGCGGGAGTTTGGAGAGCTCTGAGGGGGGGCCGGGCTCGCCTGCTCCGCCCTCCAGGGAATGGCATGGCAAGGCGGGGAGCCCCTCGCTCGATGCATTCCTGGTTCTCAGAGAAGGGGGAGAGCCGGTGAGCTGTGCCGCAGAGCCGCTGAATTCTACCCTTTGAACGCTGGCATGTCCAAATTGTGGGGTTCTTATCACCTATACCCAGGGCGCGGTGCGGGTGCATCTTGACACAGCGCCAGTCGATGACGCCGACGGGCAGGCGCAGTCAGTTGCGGAAAATGTTCCTGGGGCAGCCGGTGTCTTAGTAGACCCGGTAGCGACTAACAGCGCTTGAGAGGGTGTTCCCCGGCCCCCTTTGGGGTGTGGGCTGCCTGTGCTTGGGATTCGTGCCACCAGGGGTACTCTTTTGGGGTCGTTTTCGGGCACTCCCCCTCCCCAGAAAGGGGATTCACCACATTTGTTACTAACATCCGGGACCCCAGTGATGGTGAAGGGCCGCGCCGCGTCCGCACAGGTGCCAGCTTCCTCGGCAACAACGCCTCTCTCTGCGCAGGCGCCAGCCCTCCCGGTGGCTCCGTCCAGCTCGGCGCGGAGCCAGGTGGCGTCAGCGCAGGCGCCGTCTTCCTTGGCGACTCCGCCCATCTTTGTGCAAAGTCAAGCTGCTGTTGCACCGGCGCCACCCCTCTTAGCGGCCCCGCCTCTCCCGACACAGGGCAGGGGCGAGCCCGAGCTGGCTTTGCTCTGCACGGCTCCTGGGGGCATGGCTGCCGCGGGGTTTTCCACCGCGGATACAGCCGTGGATGCCTCCGGGACCCTGGGCAGCGCGAGTTCTGGTGCAGTTACACCACCGCGGCAATCACAAAATAGTGGAACAGCACCGGGAGTAGACTCCGCGGTGTCTGTTTTTGGTCCCAGCAATGCTGCTTTCGGAAAGCTGGTGCCGGGTCCTGGGCAGGCAGTTCTTCAGCTGGCTTGTGGACGC
>VZRO01005674.1:7220-23405 GCA_013397915.1 Daphoenositta chrysoptera
CATTCCTGGTTTAGGTGTGACATTCCCGTTTCAGGGTGACATTCCCGTTTCAGGGTGACATTCCTGGCTCAGGGTGACATTCCTGGTCCAGGTGACATTTCTGGCTCAGGGTGACATTCCTGGTTTAGGTGTGACATTCCCGTTTCAGGGTGACATTCCTGGCTCAGGGTGACACTCCTGGGACCCGCCCTCGCCGCGGGGCCCTGCGGGCGCTGGGGCCGGGACCGGTCCCCGCTCGCTGTCCGGGATGAGCAGCATTTCCCGGCGGGTGCTGTGCCCGTGCTCCTCTCCCGGCCTGCAGATACCCCCTGCTGGCCTGGAGCCCCTTTTCCAAGGATTTCCGGAGGGGGAGAATGTGGGAAAGTCTAAACCTGGCTTCAAACCCACCAAAACCTCGCTTTTTTCCCGTCTTGCTTTGAGCAGGATCTTCCTTGGCCCTGCAGCCCCTCCCTGGCGCTGCTCTTGCCCTTCCCGATGGTTTCTCCTGCTTTTCCTGCTGTTTTCTGCTGGATAATTCCGAATCCCTGCTCTTCTCTGCCGTGGAAATCCCTCGTGGGCCCCTGGCCGTCCTGCCCAGCCCTGCTTTGCAGCCCAGGCGGATTTTGGGGAGAGCCTGGGGGGAAGCTGCCCCTGTGATTTCATTTCCCTTCAGCGCTCTGCCCCTGTGCTTCCCACACTCATAAAGGAAGTCATTAATTAACTCTGCCCGTCACTCCGACTTTATTACCCTTATCCTGCAGATAAATACAATTACAAAGCAGAGGTAATTAGGAGAAATTCCGTGCCCGAAGTGAGACGTTTCTGCGTTACAGCAGCACGAGAGGAAACACTTCAATCCCATATTCACATCCCAGACCGCTGCCCTTCCTCCCCGGGGCCAGGCTGCTCTCGGAAGTTCCTGCGGTGTTTCCCTGGATGCTCCTTCCCCGAGCAGTCTCCAGGGAAAAATGAAGAACTCCCGGCGTGTTTGGGTGCAGCAGCACCCCGGAAACCCCGGGATTTCCGCTGGGTGGGTGGGAATGAGCCGCTCCCTGCTCTCCTCGGGCTCTCCACAGGGCTGTCCTCAAACCCTGTCCCCATCCCGCCTGTCCAAGGGCCGGGGTGAGGGGTGATCCTGAGCGTGCGCGGATTTTGGGAAGGAAGATCATGGAATGGTCTGGGGTGGAAGTGTTTTGGGAAGAATGGAGTGGTTTGGGATGGGAGGGACCTCCAAGCCCTTTCCAACCCGAAGCTGGGGAGTTCCACTGCCCCGGGCTGCTCCAGGCCCCCGCGGGCGCGGCAGGGACGGGGCAGGGACCTCGTCCAGCACGGGGATGTGACCGGGCGGTGCTGAGGGGACGTTTCTGACAGAAACCCTGGCAGCTCTTGGCTCTTTGGGGAGCTTTGGATTTCGGGCGGGAGCGAAGGTGGGAATCAGGGACTGAGCCCAGGGAGGACAGGTCTGGCGGGAGGCCGGGCTTGGGGAGGGCTCTGGCTCAGCTCCTCGGGGCTGGGCTGCTGCTCGGCCTGTCCCTCCCACCTGGCCCCGTGTCCCTGAGGTCAGCAGGAGCAGGGATGACCCCAGCTGTGACCACTGGACACTCTGGAGGGCCCAAGGCTGCTCGGCCTGTCCCTCCCACCTGGCCCAGGTGTCCCAGGAGCTCAGAAATCCATGAGGGAGCAGGACAGAGCTGGGTGACCGCAGCTGTGACCACTGGACACTCTGGAGGGCTCCAGGCCCTCCCACTCACCTGACTCGGTGTCCCTGAGGCCACGAATCCATGAAGGATCAGGGATGACTCCAGCTGTGACCACGGGACGCTCTGGAGCACCCAAGGCTGATTGGCCTGTCCCTCTCGCCTGGCTCAGTGTCCCTGAGCCCAGAAATCCATGAGGGAGCAGGGAAAAGTGGGATGACCCCAGCTGTGACCACTGGAGAGCCCCAGGCCAGGGGGAGGAGTGGTCACCACCTCGCAGAGCTCTCAGATGTTCTCCGCCCATCATTCCTCCCCGGGCTCTGCCCAGTTTCCCCAGGTTTTGCAGGAGACGGGAGGGATGGGATGGTTTGTGCCATCCCTGAGCCCCATCAGGAGAAGGAAATGCCTTTTTTATTCCCCCCTGCCTTCCTGATGGAGGTGAAGCGGTGGGAGGGCAGAAACAAAGAGGTCGTGGTGGACGGAGAGCTCAGCTGGGACACTTTGGATGAGCGGGAAACAGCTCTGGGAAAGGAGGTGGGCAGGAGGAGAACCCAACCAGTTTAAATCCTTCGTTTTACATCATTCCTGAGAAAAAATCCTGAGTTTTTGCTCGATATTGATGTCCCTGAGGTGGGAATGAGCTCAGCTGGGCTGGGAGTGCTGGGGTTTGGAGAGGAGATCACACCAGGGGTGCTGCTCTCACCGGGAAGGAAATCCAGGAAAACTCCAAAGGCACTGTTTCCTGCTGCACTAAAGGGAAACTTACCTGGAATTTCTGTTGTGCCAATCCATTTTATTCCCCTTGGTGGTTCTTCACTGGAAAAACCAATAAAAGGAATCAAAAATTTCCAGAGGATCCAGCAGACACTGAAAAAGTCACTCTGTGGGGGTTTTTATATTGATTCCATCAATTCCCCTATAAAACTGGATAATTTGTGGAGCATCTTTAGTCAAGCTCTCAGCTTTCCTTCACCACAAATTTAGAAATTTCCTTAAATTAAAAAAAAAAAATAGCAAAAAGAAAAAAATCAGTTTTGATGATGTTCAGAGCAGAAAACGATGCCTTCTCATGATTCTGGAGCTCTGGGCAGGGAGCTGGGGGTGCTGCTGGAGGTGGAGCAGGCTTGGGTGCCTTGGGCAAAGAGGACACGGAGCAAAGGCCGAGGAAATTCCTTCTGACCGGGAATGAATCTGGAATTGGGAGCAGAGCTCCTCAGGCCCTGAAGCGCTTCTGCAGAGCAGGCAGGGCCCAGGGTTTATCGCCTCTGGGAGAGCCACTTGGCAGGAGACTCCAGGAAATCGGGAGGTAAATGCAAAGTGCAGGTCCCGTGGTGAAACCCTGCCTTCTCCCCTTCTCCCAAACTCCGGGAAAAGTCTTTTAGCGCAGGGAAAAAAGATCACAAGTGAATTTTGGGTCTTCCGTGCAAGTCAAGGGGCTTCTGCGAGGATTTTGGTGCAGGGAATGTTTCCTTTCGTGGATGAACCTGTAATTTTTGGAGGTTACAGAGGGGAAGGAGACCCAGAGCCCTCTCCTGGCACGGGCCGAAAGGACAGCTGGAAAAATGGCACAGCTAGAAAAATGGAACAGCTGGAAAAATAAACCAGCTGGAAAATAGCACAGGCTGGGATGGGCAGGAGGAGGGAAGGCCCAGACACTGGGGTGGGACTGAGGGCAAAGCCCCACACGGGATTTGTGACCCGAATTGAAACGCTGAGAGGGTTGGGGTGACACAATAAAGGTGGGTCGGGGTCGTGGCTCCCCTGCCCAGCTCAGGGTGAGGTGGGAGATGAGGGGCTGAGAATTGGCTGAAGAGCTCAGCCAAGGACTGAAGGAGGGCAGGGCAGGAGGCGCCTCTGGAGTTTTCCTGGATTTCCTTCCCGGTGAGAGCAGCACCCCTGGGGAGCACGAGGTGTGATCGTCTCCCCAAACCCCAGCACTCCCAGCCCGGCTGAGCTCGTCCCCACCTCAGGGACATCAACATCGAGCAAAAACTCAGCTCAGGGATGTGGGGCTGGGCAGGGACACCTCCCCCTGCAGGGTGTTCCAGCCTGGCCTTGGGCACTGCCAGGGATCCAGGGGCAGCCACAGCTGCTCTGGGAATTCCATCCCAGCCCCTGCCCACCCTCCCAGGGAACAATTCCTTCCCAAGATCCCACCCAGCCCTGCCCTCTGGCAGTGGGAAGCCGTTCCCTGTGTCCTGGCCCTGCTCTTCTCTGCACCCTTTCCCAGGAAGTCTCACCAAGTACGGGGAGGCCCCGGGGCTGTGCCGGGCTCCAGGAGCGTTTCTCACCCTGCTTTTCACAAAGCTTGGTGTGATCTCAGCCTTGTCCCGGGATCTGCCCCTGCCGTGCCGTGTTTTCCACCCCTGGATGTGGCACTCGTTCCCTGGAGGCCTCTGGTCACTGCGGGGTGTCCGTGCTCTGTCCCACACCGGCTGTCCCAAGGATGTCACTCACAGCCCGGCGGTGTGGCCGAGCCCTTGTGGGTCACTGGGGAATGTCCCTGAGCTGGCCTGGAGCAGGTTCTGTGTTCCACGAACCCCCCGAGGTGGAGATCATTGTTTCATGGCTGTAATTCCAATTTTGGCTGCATTTATGCCTCACCCATAAATCCAATGTTTATGGGCACAGCCAAGGTTTAGCTCTGACCTGTGTAGGACAAACTCTTCTGTGCCACCGGGGTATAAATCTCCTTTAAAAATGAAAATACAGAATTACTGAGGTTGGGACAGATGTCCAAGATCACCCAATCCAACCTCCAGCTGAATCCCAAATAAACCCTGTCCTCGAGTGCCACATCTGCTCAGCTTTTGAGCACTTCAGGGATGGGCACTCCAACCCTCCCGGGGCAGTTCCAATCCCTGAGCACCCTTCCCATGGGGAAATTCCTGCTGATGCCCACCCTGCCCCTCCCCTGGCCCAGCCCGAGGCCGTTCCCTCTGCTCCTGTCCCTGTTCCTGGGAGCAGAGCCCGACCCCCGCGGCTGCCCCTCCTGTCAGGGAGTTGTGCAGAGCCACAAGGGCCCCCTGAGCCTCCTTTGCTCCAGGCTGAGCCCCTTTCCAGCTCCCTCAGGAATTCTCCAGCCCCTTCCCAGCCCTGTTCCCTGCCCTGGACTCCTCCAGCCCCTCAGGGTCTCCCTCACCGTGAGGGGAAAATCAAGAAATGGGAGAAAACGTGAGGGGAAAAGAAAGTGAGGGAAGTTTCAGAAGGGCTCTGCTACAGAGCTTTTCCCTTCTGGATCCTCCTTTTCTCCAGGCTGAGCCCCTTTCCAGCTCCCTCAGGAATTCTCCAGCCCCTTCCCAGCTCCATTCCCTGCCCTGGACTCGCTCCAGCCCCTCAGAGGCACAAGTGTTTGTAAATTAAACCTTCCCGTTCGAAAACACCCCCGAGGATTTTGCTGTTTCCATCCCCGGCTGCTCCCGGGGTTTGCAGGAGCTGGGGCAGAGGGGTCAGTCCTTCTCCAAGCCTCACATCCCCTCCTTCCACGGAAAAGGAGGCTGGCAAGGAGGGGAGAATGGTTTAATTTGTACAGAGGTGAGGGCCTCAGTTGCTTCCCAAAGAGATAAAACCTTCACCTCGCGTCCTCCTCACTGCCAGCATCCCAAACTCTCCCGGTTCCACTGCCCAGCTCGGAGCCAGGTCATTTCCGAGCCCAGGGCTCCTGGCAAATGTGTGGGAAATGGATGTGCTGTCAAAACAAACAAACAAACTCGGAGGGAAGGATCCTCTCCTGGGGCTGGCACCGCTCCCACCCCTGGCCCCGGGGCTCTCCGCAGAGCAATTTGGTTTTTCCCTGGTGATGGAAGCAGCTGGAGGCTGGGGATGGATGTGGGAAGGCTGATCTCAACCTCAATATCACCGAAACTGCGGGAACAACAAAAACCCTCCAACAACATTTTTAATGTTAGAGAGTCAAGGCATTGCTTTATTATCTGGCCAGGATGTTGTTCTGGCCAGGATGTGCCACAGAAATCATCTCATCCACACACAGCCCGGTGTGAGAGAGAACCATTCCATGGCACACGGCGTCTCTGGGATTGTTCAGGTCTTTTATACAGTCACAGCTCACAGAAACGAGTTGGGTCAGCGTTCATTGTGATACCTCAGGTTTTAACTCTGATATTTTCCAACCCTGCATTGCCCAGTGTGTGACTCTGGAGTTTCTGTGCCCTGCTGCCTTCAGCTCTCTGCTCATCACAAACCTCTCTGGGGCTGCTCTCCAAGGACACCCAGGCTGGGCAGGCCCAGAGCCTCTGAAGGGGGCCGAGCTGAGGGGAAATTACATCATTAGCTAAAGTTTTAATTGGCGAATTTATGCTGATATGCAAATGAACCAAACCTATAAAGGTGTGGGGAACTCGTGACTCGGGGTCCATCTTGGGGTCCAGCTTGGAGCCCTTGGCTCCCCAGGGTGCACCTTTGAAGGCCTTTCCAATAAACACCGACCTTTATTCCCTCATTCCTGCCCAGTCTCTGTTTCCAGGGAGCCTCTCCAGGCATCAATTGGTCCAAAGTTGGGTAGTTCGTAGTATTTGGTTTCTTACTGGATCCGGATTTCTTCGCTTCTGATGTTAATTAGATGTTCATTCCTTGATTTTCCAACCAGCCTTTTCCGGAGGAGATGCCTCCAGCTGTGCCAGAGGCAGACTCTGGGGTGGCTGTTGCTGGATGCCGCTGAGGTTCTGCTGATGTTCCGGCCATGGCCGGGTCTCTCTGGGGCTGCTCCCGGGCTGTTGGAATGCTGAGCCCACCAGGCTTCCCCCAGACAAACAACGCTCTGGAAAGGAGCCTCAGCTCCCTTCCCCCGGGGCAAAGGGGAACAAACCTGGCCGAAGTTATAGAAAAAATGTTTAAATTGATATGTTTTCCAACATCAAGATGAGGAAAACCATGGCAGGGGGAAGGAAAATGGGTGTTGAGAGCGCAGGAAGGTGAGATCTGACACGGGCAGGGCACTGAGGGGTAAAACCCTGCAGACAGCGCTGCCCGGGGGCACCACGGCCACATTTTGGGTGGGATGTGGTGCCCAGGCCGTGGCTGGGGGCTGGCACACCCAGGGAGGTTTTCCAGCCTCCTCCGGGTGCAATCCATGCCCCTCGCAGACACTTGTGTGACATTTTTATCCTGCTCAGCGCTCCTCTGGGGCATCATCTGTGCTGCCAGTTCCCATAACAACTCGTGAATTCCTCCTTTGCAAAGCTGCTTCTCTTCTTAATTATTATTAACCCAAAAAAAAAAAAAAAAGAAACCCAGCCCGAATTCTCTTGTCTTTTGTCAGCTCCCGAAGCACTCGGATCCCTGGCAGGCTGCCTCTTCTTTTCCCCTCCTCTTTTCCTTGTTTTCCATGAAAAGGAAGCCAGGCTCATGCTTAGGAGGGTGATTGGCATCATTTATGAAGAAAAAGGGACATCACCTGTCCAGCTTTATGGATGCTGGGCCTTGGTGAACGTTGAGAATGGAAAAAAGGGGAGATTGAAAGGTTTGGGTGTTCTGGGTGCTGATTTGGGTGTGATGGGTGCTGATTTGGGTGTGCTGGGTGCTGATTTGGGAGTGATGGGTGCTGATTTGGGTGCGCTGGGTGTTGATTTGGGTGCGCTGGGTGCTGATCTGGGTGTTCAGCTGCTGATTTGGGTGTTCTGGGTGCTCTGGGTGCCGATTTGGGTGCGCTGGGTGCTGATCTGGGTGCTGGATTTGGGCTCTTCAGCCTCTCCCTGACGGGTTTATTTCGAGCTTCCCTTCGCTCCGGCCTCCCCCGGGTGCTGACCCCCATTCCCGGCGCTCCAAAGGAGTTAAAACCGAGTTTAGGGCGGGCTCCTGACACGGTGACAAACGGCAGCGATTAAACTCCCGCCTGGCAGCACCCGGGGCTGGCACCGCTCCCACCCCTGGCCCCGGGGCTCTCCGCAGAGCAATTTGGTTTTTCCCTGGTGATGGAAGCAGCTGGAGGCTGGGGATGGATGTGGGAAGGCCGATCCCAGCATCAAGACAAGGAAAATCATGGCTGGGGCGAAGTAAAATTCCAACATTTTCAGTCCTGAGCACGGGAGGATGAGAGCTGGGGCAGGACACGCGAGGAGGGGATTTTAGGGTGAGGAAAACGCTCCAGAATCCTCGGGGGAAACACCCAAATATTTTACAACTCAACATTGTCCGTGTGGACATTTAAACCGCACGCTGACCATCAGCAAGGAATAAAAATAATCATTTAAAAATGATGATAAAAATTATTATAAAATCATCCCTGACTGGTCCGGGATGAACCCATCTCTGTTCTTTTCAGCTCTTTCCCCTCACTGAGGTTTCCCTGCCCAGGTTAAAAAAGTTATTTTCCATCTTTTAAATATTTAAAAGTTATTTTAAATGACAACACTTTGTGCCACTGCTTTTCTCCTTCTTTCAGAGAATCCCAAAAAGGTTTGGGGGTGGAGGGACCTTAAATCCCACCCCTGCCATGGCAGGGACACCTCCCACTGTCCCAGGCTGCTCCAAGCCCTGTCCAGCCTGGCCTGGGACACTGCCAGGGATAAGAATTCTAATTTTTTCCCATAAAAACACACGGAAAACTGATCTAAATTCAGCCATCCAGGTGCTCAGGGCCGTCAGACGTGACTTTGGAGCTGCAGACAGAGAAATTCCGCAAATGTTGGCACCCGAGGAATTGAAATGATGTTGGGATGGAGCCACGTGGCATCATCCGAGCTGGGAACGGGAAATACGAGGGGCTGTGGGCAAACCCTGGGCTCTGGGCGGTTAATTACTGGGTTTGGTAATTAGCAGCCACAGCGGATTTTAATGCAGGGCTCAGCCTGTGTAGAGGAAAGGTTTAAATCCTGAATTCACCCACGGCCCATCCCTCCACCCTCAGCCGGTCGTGAGCTCCTCTCTGCTGAGCAGCCCTGGTTCGGTGTTTAGGGACAGGGAGCTGCTGCTGAGGAGGAGCGAAATTCCCGCTGGAATTAAATTATCCGGCAATCCCGGTGCAATTGCATGGAAACAAAGTTAAAATAACACGAATGTGTGGTAGATAAGGGGTCGGCCTTGCTGATGTCACAGCACCGGCCTGAGCTCCTCGGCTGGCAGAATGAGGCAGAAATCCTGCGAAAATCACACAAAAAGAAAGGAAAGGAAGCTTTTCACGGGTGTAAATCCCAGTTTTTGGACATAATGGGACAAATAAAGGTCGTGGGGCCAGCCATGATCTTGGTGCTTCTCAGCTTTGTAAATAAAATAAAAATTAAAGCTCGTCTCTCCCTTCCCGTGATTTTTAGGAAAAGCAAACGGAGGCAGAGCTGCGCTGGCTGCAGCACCAGGAACATTCCCGTTTATCCTTGGGGATGTTCCTGCCGCACTGCTGGGGCAGCACCAGGGCTGGCAGAGAGCTGTGCCCGCGGGACAGGAGGGACATGGAGGGGCTGGAGCGAGTCCAGAGAAGGGAATGGATTTGGGAAGGGGCTGGAGAATTCCTGAGGGAGCTGGAAAGGGGCTCAGGCTGGAGAAAAGGAGGCTCAGGGGGGCCCTTGTGGCTCTGCACAACTCCCTGACAGGAGGGGCAGCCGGGGGGGTCGGGCTCTGCTCCCAGGGAACAGGGACAGTTGGAAGTTGCACCAGGAGAAGTCGAGGCTGGATTTTAGGAGGAATTTCCCATGGTGGAATGACCACCCCAGGCGTGCACAGGACCGCGGGGTGATCCCGGCTCCGCGCTGGCCGCGGTGCCGCTGCCGGGCCGAGGGCTGCACCCAAAGATCCTGGATGCTCATCCCACCCTCAGCGACTCCCTGATTCCGTGACTCCAGGGACAGCTTCTGGGGGTACAGAACTCACTTTGCTAATTAGCTGCATTCATTAGCTCCAGCAGCTCATTCCCCGCCTGGGGCAATCCCGGAGCGCCGTGGGGAGCTGGGCCAGCAGCAGGAGCCGGCTCAGCCCGGGGACATTTCCCAGCTCCGACCTGAGCCCTGCAGCCCCAGGATCTTGTGCAACTTCCCCTCTTCCCCTTTATTTGTCCAAGTCCTGGGTTTTATTTGCCGCGCTCTCCAGATCGATGGAGCCGCTGGAACCGCGGCGCTGCCCGGGTTTGCTCCAGGAGCAGGTGGAAGGTGCTCCTGACCTCCCTTCTTAGGGCCCGGCGCGTTTTTTGGCAAGCGGGGCACCCTCCTGGTGCCTCCCAAAGCGTGTCCCAAATCCAGGTGTGGGGGAGCCAGAGGGAGCAGAGCCCTGGGTGCAGGTGAGGATTTCCAGGCTCGGAGCCAATTTTCACGGGATTCAAAGATCCCCTTCCCCAAATCCAGGAATTCCGCCACGACAAATTTCCAGCTGGAGGGGGGAGCTGAGAGGGCTCTGTAGGGGAATTTTGGGACAGCACAACGATTTTATTTGGGCTGAGGCGTTACTTTCGCATTTGCTTTTTGACTCTGCTGCTAAAATGATTATTCCGTTCCATGAAATGATTATTCCAGTCGGGCTGAGCTGATCCTCGCTAATTTAAGTGTCTAAAATGAAGTTATGTACGAGCTGTGCTTTCCATGAGCAACATTCCCGTTCATCCCTCACTTCACGGCAGTGAAGTCGTTCCCGAGAAGCAGCGGGCGTGCTTGGAAAACCCTGGAATGCTTTAGAGGTGATAATTTAGTTCATCACGCTGAAAGTTTTCCATTTATTTACATTTTGCTCACGGAAGGTGAAAGCCCATCAGGATCAGCCTTTTGGGAGTCTCCCGCCATCTCATTCCTTTGATTTTTGTCCCAAATTCCAGAGGCTCCGATGGGTTCCACTCAGTAAAGCTGCCAGAGCTGACTGGGACATTTCCCTGCATCTTTTTTCCCATTAAATAGGAAAATTTGGCTTCCACCCCACATCTCCTCCCTAAACTCTCAATTAGTCTCCAATATTACCCCTGGGAAGTGGCAGGTTTAGGCTTTCCAGGCTTCCCCAGAGTGACTGGATTAAACTGGATTTGGGGAGCAGTGGGATCGACACCTCGGGAGTTTTCCAAGTTCCTCCTCGCAGGGAATATCCCGGCCTGGGATCCTGCACAGCTCTTGGCAGCTCTCGGAGCTGATGTGAGCTCGGCTCTTCCCCTGCTTTATTTTCGAGGCTGCAGCAAAACCCTTCCCGAAGCCGGGCTCTGGCCAGGCTTTGGGATTTGGGATGGGGCCGGTCCCAGCCATCCCAGCTCTATTTTCCCTGGAAAATCGCATCTCCCTGGCTCCTCTCCCGCTGCCTGGGCTCAGAGGGAGGCTCCTCGCGGCGTTTTGGGGTTGTCGATAGTTTGAGGTGCTGCTGGCAGCAGGAGGCACCGCCAGGAATTGAGTTTGGATCCCCTCAGAAATTCGAATTAACCCCTTGGCTGCTGTGCCAGGCAGCGCTGAGCGCCCGAGCTCGGCGTTCCTGACCCCGAGGGGCGAAGAGTGTCCCTGAGGGGGACAAAATCTGCTCTGGGGCAGGGCTGGGGGTGAGAGGAGTCCCTGAGGGGGGACAGAATCTGCACTGGGGCAGGGCTGGGGGTGAGAGGAGTCCCTGAGGGGGGACAGAATCTGCACTGGGGCAGGGCTGGGGGTGAGAGGAGTCCCTGAGGGGGGACAGAATCTGCACTGGGGCAGGGCTGGGGGTGAGAGGAGTCCCTGAGGGGGGACAGAATCTGCACTGGGGCAGGGCTGGGGGTGAGAGGAGTCCCTGAGGGGGGACAGAATCTGCACTGGGGCAGGGCTGGGGGTGAGAGGAGTCCCTGAGGGGGGACAGAATCTGCACTGGGGCAGGGCTGGGGGTGAGAGGAGTCCCTGAGGGGGGACAGAATCTGCACTGGGGCAGGGCTGGGGGTGAGAGGAGTCCCTGAGGGGGGACAGAATCTGCACTGGGGCAGGGCTGGGGGTGAGAGGAGTCCCTGAGGGGGGACAGAATCTGCACTGGGGCAGGGCTGGGGGTGAGAGGAGTCCCTGAGGGGGGACAGAATCTGCACTGGGGCAGGGCTGGGGGTGAGAGGAGTCCCTGAGGGGGGACAGAATCTGCACTGGGGCAGGGCTGGGGGTGAGAGGAGTCCCTGAGGGGGGACAGAATCTGCACTGGGGCAGGGCTGGGGGTGAGAGGAGTCCCTGAGGGGGGACAGAATCTGCACTGGGGCAGGGCTGGGGGTGAGAGGTGTCCCTGAGGGGGACAGAATTCTCTCAGGGCAGGGCTGGGTGGGAAGAACTTTCCAAGGCGTCCCTAAAGGGGCCACAAAATCTGCTCTCAGGGCAGGTTTGTGCGGGAGGATCTCCCCGCGGCGTCCCCGTGCCCGCAGGGTGGTGGCTCGGGGGTCACAGCGCGGGATTTCGGTGCCGCTGCCCCGTCTGAAGGAGCTCCGGGTGTGCAGACACCTCTGTCACCACCCTCCAGCGATGCTCTCAGCTCCCGGCACTCCCACATCACCCGAATTCCCCTCTCGGCGGTGCCCAGGAGCAGCCTGGCTCCCTACCAGAGCTGTGGGGTTTTGGGGTGCTGGTTTGGAGTCCGGGGCGCTGCTCACGTCGCGTTTGGGGTTTATTTGGCAGCAGGGTGAACATCGGCCTTTAGAAGAGCAAGGAATTAGAATTGATTTGCATCTCTGGTGGGGTTTTGCTTGTCTGGTGCTGTTTCCTCTTCACCTTCTTCCCTTCAAGCTGAGGGGGGTTTGGAGCATCGCTGGTCCCTCCCAGCCCCTTCCCAGCTGGAAGATCCCAGCAGGAGCTTCCCCGTTCTCTGTCCTGAGGGTTTCCCCCAGAGCTGCCCCATCCACGAGGAAAACCTCCCCAGGCAGCTCCTGCCGGAGTCAACTGCGACATTTCCCTGCTTCTTTTCCCCACTTTGATGGGAAACCTGGGCTTCCACCCCACTTCTGCCCCCCAAACTCTGAATCAGTCCCCAGAGCCGAGGGACGTTTCACGCGAAGGGATCCGGGATCCCGGCTGCTCCAGGGATCCCGTACAGATCCCTCTGCAAAGCCTTTTTGGGATGCTCGGGGGGGCCTGAGAGGTTGATGAGAGGATTTGGGGGATCAGGGGGGGTTTCCCGGGGATTTTGTGCTTGGCACGGAGATGAATCTCCCAATAAAAGTGCGCTTTGCCTCAGGAATTAATGCACGGAGTGAGCCAGGGAAGAGAATTCCAACAGATGATTAGAAATAATTAAACGACTGGCTTTAATCGAGCTGCGGCTCGTGGCACGAGGGTGGGAGGCACATCCCTGCTTTTTCCAGCTGGGAAAAGGGGGGACAGGCCGGGGACAGCGGGAGCGGCGGGGACCCGCTGCCCGCGGGTTGTGTTTGCCCTCTGTGCCGAGGCTGATGGAATTCCGCTGGAAAAGGGATTTCCAGAGGGTGTTTGTGTCCCGCCGGGGGCCACGGGGCTCTCTGGGGACACAGGCCCGGGAGCCCCAGGGAAGCGGAGTTTGGGAAGTCCCGCTGGAGAAAAAAGGGAGGAAAATCAGCTTTTCCGGAAGGAATATGCTGAGGAATGAGGCTGTGGAAATCCAGAGGGGGAGAGGAAGGCGGAATCAGCTCCACCCCCGGCCGGGGGACACATTCCTGGCCCCGCCACGCTGTCCTCAGGGGACTGTCCCACCTCACCGTGTCCCTTCTCCTCGCTGGGAGTTCGTTTTGTAGCTCTCAGCCTGAATTCTCCTTTCCATCACCTGCCTCGTTAGCAAAACACAGCTCCCCAGAAATTTCTTTCCAATCTGGCGTTCCCACCCGTCAATTATTTGCAGGTTTTTATTCCCTCACACTTTTTTTTTCTTTTTCTTCTTCCTTTTTTTTTTTTTCCACTTTTTCTTTTTTTGGACTCCAACGAAACATGCAGCTTTTCCTCCTTTAACTTTTCCAAAGGCATCGGCGTTTCCAGAATCCAGAATCCTGCACTGCTGATAGCAGGACAGGGGGTTTGACCACATCTTTTAGCAGGAAACCCTCACCCTAAACGGGCAGAGGAAGAGTTGTGGGGTTACATTCCCGTGCAGAGGATGCTCCTGAGAGATTTGGCCAAAATTCCATGTGGAGGGATGGAGGGGATGATTCTGGAGGGATCAGGGAGATGATTCTGCTGTTCCTTCTCTTTGATTCTCTGGTCCAGGGCCCCAGAGCAGCCCGGGGCAGGCCCAGCATCCCAAAAATTGTTCTGAATGGTTTTATATAACAGCATTTCTGCTTTCCTGGGATTTTGCCCTGCTCTTATTTCTGCTGTTGGATCTGTGGTTGTTCTTTCCCCTTTTTTTTCCTTTTTTTTTGTTTTTTTCTCTTTTTTCTCTTTTTCTCTTTTTTCTCTTTTTCTCTTTTTTCTCTTTTTCTCTTTTTTCTCTTTTTCTCTTTTTTCTCTTTTTCTCTTTTTTCTCTTTTTCTCTTTTTTCTCTTTTTTTCTCTTTCCCCCTTTTTTTTTTCCTATTTTTTTTCCTCTTTCCCCCCCTTTTTCCCTCTTTTTCCCTCTTTCTCCCCCTTTTTTCTCTTTTTCCCCTCTTTTTCCCCTATTCCGCTGGAGACTTTCCTGGGGGCCCTGTCAGAGCTGGAGCCACGTGAGGGCTGCTCTTTGCAGCATCCCCGAGCTGTGATTTTTTTCTCTCCTTTTAAGTGGAACCCAGATTTTCAGGCAGCCCCAGGACCCCGCGCCTGCCCCGGGGCGGTGCCACGTCCCCGAGCCTGGCACCCCAAACCCTCGGACGGACACCTCTGTCCCCAGCCCGGACCTGCCACTGCTGCTTCTGGTGCCTGGGGACAACCAGAGCTGCGTTCTGCTGGCGGGGGAGGCGACGGGAAGGAGAATTCAGGCTGAGAACCACAAACACGAACTCCCAGCGAGGAGAAGGGACACGAGCGGGGTGGGACAGTCCCCTGGGGACAGCGGCGGCGCGTGTGATTGTGTGAATGTGTGACTCCAGCTGATCCCACCTTCCTCTCCGCCCTGGGTGTCCACAGCCGCTTCCCTCGGGTCCTTGGTGCCTTTGCCAGCCCGCAGGGAGAGGGGCTCCGGTGAATTTTGGCAGCTCCATCTGTGGGGGACAGAGCCACCAGCCGGGTCCAGGCGCTGGGGCAGCCCCAAAGGGGCGACCGGGGGGGAGAGAAAATCATCCCGGTGGGCCGGAGCCGGGCTCGGGGACAGCTCGGGGACAGCTCGGGACATCTCTGCTGCCGCCGGGCAGCGCCGGGAGGTGGCCGGGCCGGGAGCGGCTCGCGCTGCCCGTGGCAACCCGGGATGGAGGCAGCGGACACGTGCGCGGGTTGCCGTGGCAACCGTCCCGCAGTTTTTAGGGATGCTGGGCTCGGGCTGGCAGCATCCGAAGCACCTCCGAGGTGCCGCAATCCGGGAGGGAAAGGGCGGCCCTGGGGCTCTGCCCCACTCCAAAAAACAGAGCCCCGAATCAGGAATGAAGGGGAAAAAATGTGGATTAATTTGGGAAAAAGAGAGTGGGGAAAGAGTCATGAAGGACTTAACGCTTTGCTGGTGTTTTTAAGGATCCTGGGCTCTCTTTTGATGGATCCTGGGCTCTGTTTATCCCCCCCTTCCAAAAAAAACAGAGCCCCGAATCAGGAATGAAGGGGAGAAAGTGTGGAAGGGCAAAAAATGGTGGAAAAAGAGAGTGGGAAAAGAGTCCCACAGGGCTCGGTGCTGTAGGATGGATGCCGGGCTGTTTTTATGGATCCTGGGCTCTGTTTATCCCCCCCTTCCAAAAAAACAGAGCCCTAAATCGGGAATGATGGGAAAAAAGTGTGGAATAATGATGGAAAAAGTGGGAAAAGAGAGTCCCGCAGGGCTCGGTGCTGTAGGATGGATGCCGGGCTGTTTTTATGGATCCTGGGCTCTGTTTAGCCCCCCCTTCCAAAAAAACAGAGCCCCGAATCAGGAATGAAGGGGAAAAAATGTGGATTAAGGAAGAAGAGAGTGGGGAAAGAGTCATGAAGGACTTGATGCTGTGCTGGTGTTTTTATGGATTTTGGGCTCTGTTTGTCCTCCCCTTCCAAAAACCCAGAGCCTTAAATCAGGAATGAAGGACAAATAGTGTGGATTAATGATGGAAAAAGTGGGAAAAGAGAGTCCCGCAGGGCTCGGTGCTGTGCTGGTGTTTTTAAGGATCCTGGGCTCTCTTTTGATGGATCCTGGGCTCTGTTTGTCCCCTCCTTCCCAAAAAACAGAGCCCTAAATCGGGAATGATGGGAAAAAAGTGTGGATTAATTCGGGCAAAAGTGGAAAAAGAGTACCACAGGGCTCGGTGCTGTGCTGGTGTTTTTAAGGATCCTGGGCTCTGTCTGGCAGCTTCCAAAGCACCTCCGAGGTGCAGGAGGGAAAGGGCGGCCTTGGGGATCCCCCACCTCCAAAAACCACAGCCTTAAATCAGGAATGAAGGGGAAAAAGTGTGAATTAGGGAAAAAGAGAGTGGGAAAAGAGAGTCCCAGGGGGCTCGGTGCTGTGCTGGTGTTTTTATAAATCCTGGGACAGGGATGGGAAGGGAATGGGACAGGAATGGGACAGGAATGGAGCAGGAATGGGGCAGGAATGGGGCAGGAATGGGG
>VZRO01005674.1:35426-48137 GCA_013397915.1 Daphoenositta chrysoptera
CGGTCTTTTATTAACAACACGAGCCACAGCTCCGCTCTGGGAGAGGGAGGAATCAGCCAGGCTGCCTCAGGAGCAGCCCTGCGCCTGCAAGTCCGACCCTGCCTTGCCTGGCAAGGCAGATTTTTTTGGGTATTTTTCTTTTCTGCTCGCGGTTCCGCTCTGATTCGCACCTGTTTGGAAGGGCTGTGGCCAGGGAGGTGTTGGAGGGAGATTAAGGAGCTGCTGAGATAAACCTCGGGTCAGCTGAGGCTCTCCTGGGGCCGTTTGAGGTCACTTAGCAGGGAAAAAAAACCCAGAAGTGTCAATTCTTGCAGCCCCGGGGGTGTTTTTGGGGAGGTTTTGCCTGGGAGCAGCCCAGCGTGGGGCTGGGGGTGGCTGCGGGGCCGGGGCTGCTCCTGAGATCCCTGAAAAAGGCTGGAGGAGGAGCAGGCCGGTGAAATGGGCTGCCAGCAACCCCAGAGCATCCCCAGCTTTCCCAGTCCCCGCTCTGGGCTGGGTTAACCCAGGGAAAATGGGATGGGCCCTGTGTGTCCCGAGGTGGCACCGGGAGGGCAGGGGCAGCTTCCACCCCGGTCCTTTCCTTCCTCCGGCAGCTCGGTGGCACTCGGGAGGTGACGGGGCCTGGCCGTGGCTCCTGGGGCGGCAGCTCAGGGGCACAGAGCCCCCGAGGCACGGCAGGGATCCCGAACCCCATCCCACCCCATCCCATCCCATCCCATCCGACCCCATCCCATCCCATCCCATGGTGCCAGGGTGGGACGGAGGGCAGGGAGAGGCTGAGCAGCTCAGGACGTGTGGGGTCAATTCTTTGCACCGACCCAAACAGGGCCAAGGAATCAATCTGTGAGCAGAGGCTTTGGCATGGGTAATTACAGAGGAAAATGCTTCATCCCCTTCATTTGAAAGATTGTTTGACATTTGACATTGACATTTGACAGTGGACACTCTCTCCCTCCCCAGCTGAACTGCAATTCCTGCTCCGGTGGGCCCCTGCTCTCCCCTTCCAAAACCAGAGCACACACCAGGTGCCTGGAGCAGGAGCTTTATTTAATGTTTATTCTGTCTCAATTTCCTANCTCCTCCCCCCAGTGCCACCAGTCCAGCCTGCTGTTTGCCAGTGCCCCCCCGATCTGTGCCCCAGCCCAGCCCCAGCCCCTTCGGGCCGGGGTCCCCCTCAGGGCCAGGTTGGCCGAGGTTCCCGAGGGTGGGCTGGGGACAGGCCGTGGGTGACAACGCTGACCCGCGCTGGGCACCCGGGGTGGCACCCGGCGCCTCCTTCTCCTCTGCTTTACCCCAAATTTTCCTCCCCGACCCGCCCGGGCCCCTCCCTTCCCCCGCTGGGCTTTGTGCAACCCCCAAAAGCCCTTCCCTGAGCCCTGGTGTCCCCGGCAGCTCCAGGGGACCCGTCCTGGTGGCTTTCCCTGCTGCGGCTGTCCCCTGGGGCTGCGGCTGTCCCCTGGGGCAGGGTGCCCCTTCCTCTGAGCCCGTCATTTGTGTCCCCCCAGCCACTGTGGGGCTGGGCCTGGATGGGCTGAGCATCCTGGGATGGGCCTGGAGCAGCTGGGCTGGGTTTTAATTTTCCATAATTCCCCTGGAAGTGTCCCAGGCTGGGCTGAACGGGGCTGGGAGCAGCCTGGGACAGTGGGAGGGGTCCCTGCCATGGCAGGGGTGGCACTGGGTGGGATCTGAGGTCCCTCCAACCCAAACCATTCCCTGATTCCATGAGAAAACCCCACAAACCTCCCCCTGGGACTGCCCAGGAGCTGCTCTCACACGCAGCAGCTGAGTTTGGGGGCTGCTCGTGCCTCCAGCAGATCCCTTTGGATCCAAGCACGGATTAGATCCGAGCAGAGAGTCCAGGCCCAAAGCTCGGGGGGTTCCTGAGCCACGTGTGGGATATTTCAGGTGCTCCGCGGGGTCAGCCAAGGCTGAGCAGCTCCCAAAAGCCAGAGATGCCGAAGCAGATGTGAAAACATCTGGACATCACCTAAAGCTCAAAGGTTTTCCCCATCTCCTGCTGATGCCCAGCCCTGGCTGACGCCCGGTAGGGCCGACACGGCCCCGCAGCTGCCACAGAGCCACGGGGGAGGGAGGAACGAGANCTCCAGACCCCCTGAGGCGGAAGCTGGGAGTTTGCATTTAGGTTTTGCCAATTTTTTGTATCTGAGGGGCTGCAGGTGGGGGCTGCGGGAGCTTTTTCATGTTGGGGAACTACAACGGGAAACTCGACAAGGATGAGCGGAGTTTTGAAAGCTTCACCCTCCAAAAATGCTCGGGATGTGCAGGGATAGAAGAGCCCCGAGGATGAGCGGAGTTTTAAAAGCTCGACCCCCCACAACTCTCAGGATTTGCAGGGATAGAGGAGTCCTGAGGTTGAGCAGAGTTTTAAAAGCTCCACCCTCCAAAAATGCTCAGGCTCTGCAGCGATAGAAGAGCCCTGAGCATGAGCAGAGTTTTAAAAGCTCGACCCCCGCAAAACTCTCAGGATTTGCAGGGATAGAGGAGTCCTGAGGATGAGCAGAGTTTTAAAGGTTTGACCCCACAAAATGCTCAGGATGTGCAGGGATAGACGAGTCCTGAGGATGAGCAGAATTTTAAAAGTTTCACCCTCCAAAAACGCTCAGGATGTGCAGGGACAGGGAGCCCCGAGCCCACCAGAGCCGTGTGCCAGCACAGGGTGAGGCGTCACCCCCTGGCCCAGTCCTGCCCCGGGCACAGGAGCTCAGACACGGAAAATGATCTTTTTGATCTTTCCCCTGAAAAGTCAGAACTAAACCAAAGCATCAGGATTTGTCCTTAACTCCTGTGAGATTTAGAGGGAGAGAGGACTACGGAGTATTTAATGTCTTTCTCTGCTCAGTTAAACAACCAAAGATAATCCCTTGGCTGGTTTTACACCCTTGACACGACACTGCACTGGAGAACGAACCTGGAGCAGTTCTGAAGCAAAAATTCATTTAAAAATGACCAGAGTTTGGGAGGTTTGAATTTTTAAACCAAGAAAATGTAAGGCAGGTCCCTGGCAGAGTCAGGCTTAGCTGGTCCTGAGCGTGGGACAGCCTTGCTCTCGCATGGAAAACCCCAGATGTTTTCCTCCAGCTGATAACTCCGTGTTTGCATAGGACAGATCCCCATCCCCATGTGGAGAGGGTTTTAATCCATCCCAAAACCAGGAGGCTCCCCTGGCAGGAGAGAACCAGGTCTCACCCGAGCTTCCCTCACTGAGGCTGAACACTGCAAGCAGCAAATTAATTAAAGAGAGAGGTTCTTCCTCCTGATCTCATTCCTGACATTAAAAAACAGGAAATCAATCAGCCGCATCCCAAGGCAGAGCAGGCAAATCCCTGGAATGAAACATCTGTGCACACACGGAGCAAACCGGAATCCTTCCCACGGCTCCAAACCCAGGTGAAATTCCGCATTTTCCCCTCACAGGAGGGTCCTTCCCTTTGCCCTGGGGGTGGGGGATTGCAGCACTGGTGTGGGCTGGAGTGGGCTGGTGTGGGCTGGAGTGGACGGGTATGGACTGGGATGTACTGGAGTGGACTGGAATGGACTGGAGGGGACTGGTGTGGGCTGGAGTGGACGGGTATGGACTGGGATGTACTGGAGTGGACTGGAATGGACTGGAGGGGACTGGTGTGGGCTGGAGTGGACGGGTATGGACTGGGATGTACTGGAGTGGACTGGAATGGACTGGAGGGGACTGGTGTGGGCTGGAGTGGACGGGTATGGACTGGGATGTACTGGAGTGGACTGGAATGGACTGGAGGGGACTGGTGTGTACTGGTGTGGGCTGGTGTGGACTGGGGTGTAGTGGTGTGTACTGGTGTGTACTGGGGTGTACTGGAGTGTACTGGTGTGTACTGGTGTGTACTGGAGTCGCGGGGATCCCCGCCCCGAGGCTGTGCCTCATTTTCCCGCAGTCTCAGCGCCGTTCTCAGCGTTCCCAGAAATCTCCCTCCTCGTTTCCCAGGCCCTTGCCACGCTCTGTTCTTCGGGAATCAACCCCCAAAATGGCAAATTCAGATTCCTCCAGCAGCTTCAGCGGCCCTGAGCGCACACAAAAGGATCAAAACCAGAGAGAAATCTCTGCTCGTGCCCGGGAAGTTTGTCCGGGGCTGTGCTGGGGCTGGTGCAAACCCCCGAGGAGATTGGAGGTTGTGTTGTTTGCAGGAGAACCAGGCTAAAACCTCCATGGGCAGCGGGGCTGGGAGAGCTGGGATCGCCCCTGGGGACCGTTCACTTCCAAATTGTCGACCCTCAGCGTGGAGGGACATCAGGCAGCTCCCGCCTCGGTCGGGAATGTCCTGCCCCGTGCTGGGGCAGCTCGGGGGCAGCAGATGGGGCAGATCCACCCCTGAGCCCCTGCACGGCAACTTGAGCTTAAACTTGAGCTTAAACCTCACTTAAACTTCACCTGGAAGCACTCCGGCCCCGTTCCTCGGTTCCTTGGCCGTGCCAAAGGATTCCTGGCTGCTCAGGGAATCCCAAGGGCTCCGAGCTCTCCGAGCAGCAGGTTTGGGGTTCCCGGTGGTGCCGGGGTCGTTCGGCTGCCGGAGGGGCCCTGTCCCCTCCCCGCTGCCTCTCCTGGCTGCAGGGCGGTGGCAGAACCGTTCCAGCCCCTCCCGGAGAGCAGAGCTTGGCCTGGCTGGAAGCACAAAAACTGGTTTTAGGATTTCTGTCGAGTTTAGGGTTTGCTGCAATGCGTTGGCTCAGGGCGTGAGGGGGATTTGGTACCTCCCCTTCAGTGGTTATTTGAATTTATTTTTGTGTGTGGCCTGAAACCTCCATTTCCTAAATTTCCTAAATTTCTAAGCCATCACGTGTTTGGGAGGGATTTTTGATGCGTTTCCTTGGTCTGAAATGTTCGGGATTTCTTGTTTTGTGGCGTTCATTAGCGAATGCAGCACGACAGGAGTTACAAACGATATAAAAACCGCAGTGAGGGCGGCCAGGGGACACTTCAGGGCTGTGAAATAATGCCACACATCCCGCTAGGAGCACAGGGCTGGGATTTTCCAGCTGGGAATTCACCCCCTCTCCCTTTGGAGCCAGCAGAGAGAACAAAACCCCGTTCCGGGCGGGATTCACCGACCTGAGCGCGGCTCTGGCGCCGAAGTGAATCCACTCCAGGGCTTCCTGCGCCAAAGGAGGCGCGAAGGAATTCGCTGGGCCGGGCGGGATGGATTCCAGCCGGGAAGCACGGGGCAGGCACCGGGATATTTTTATTAGGAATAACTCGGGCTGCCAAGAACAGCAGATTGGGAAAAGGTGTGCGGGGCTCGAGCCCCCCCAGCCCCGCTTGGCTCGGGGTTTCAAAGGATTCCTTTGTGCCACGGAGCAGCTCGGGAGATTCCAGGCGGAATTCCGGGAGCTCCGAGGGCTCAGAGTGCTTTGGAATTTGTGAGAGCTGGTGGCAGGTGAGGGATGGGAGCTGGGGCCACACTCCGCTGTCCCTGCCCTGTCACTTCTCCCCTCACAGAATCCCAAATCCTCAAAGCTGGAATTTCCCATCCTTATGGTTGGAAAAGCTATCCGAGATCAAGTCCAACCATCTCCTCAAGGTTGGAATTTCCGGAATTTCCAGAATTTCCAATCCTTAAGGTTGGCAAAGTTCCCCAAGACCAAGTCCAACCATCTCCTCCTCCAGGTTGGAATTTCCACTCCTTGAGGTTGGCAAAGCTCCCCAAGATCAAATCCAACCATCTCCTCAAGGCTGGAATTTCCAATCCTTAAGGATGGAAAAGCCCTCTGAGATCAAGTCCAACCATCTCCTCAAGGTTGGAATTTCCGGAATTTCCAGAATTTCCAATCCTTAAGGTTGGCAAAGTTCCCCAAGACCAAGTCCAACCATCTCCTCAAGGTTGGAATTTCTGGAATTTCCAATCCTTAAGGCTGGAAAAGATTGTCTCCAACTTTATCAAGTCCAACCATCTCCTCCTCCAGGTTGGAATTTCCAGTCCTTAATGGTGGAAGAGCCCTCCCCAATCAAGTCCAACCATCTCCTCAAGGTTGGAATTTCCAATCCTTTTAGGATGTTTTAAGGTAGTTATAGGGTGTTTTCAGGCAGTTTTAGGGTGGTTTTAGGCAGTTTTAGGGTGTTTTAAGGCAGTTTTAGGATTTCTTGGGCAGTTTTGGGGTGTTTTCAGGCAGTTTTTAGGGTGTTTTCAAGCAGTTTTAGGGTGTTTTCAGGCAGTTTTAGGGTGTTTTTAGGCAGTTTTAGGGACAGCCTGCCAGGGACAGCCCTGAGCCAGGGGGCACAGCCAGCCTGGCTCTCCAATCCCGAATTCCTGCCGGCTCCTTCCCCGAGCGGGATCCGGGATTACTCAGACTTGGCTGCAGCCCCCGCTCCCAACATCTTGTTTGACAAATGTCTGTTCTGAGGGGAAAGAAAAATAATTGAAATGATTTCTCCGAGACGGAGTTTCGGATTTAACGTCGAGCAGATGCTCGGGCTAAAATTAGCGTAATGATTCCTCGTGCCTGCCACTTCCCAGGACATGTGGCTTTCATGGGAGCCTTGGAATATCAACCCAACTTCCCAGGGATTTTTGGGATAATTGAGGATTCTCCCGCATGGCTTTGAGATGTTTGGGGTTTGGGAAAGGGAAGGTTTGGGAAGGAAAAGGAAAAGGAAAAGGAAAAGGAAAAGGAAAAGGAAAAGGAAAAGGAAAAGGAAAAGGAAAAGGAAAAGGAAAAGGAAAAGGAAAAGGAAAAGGAAAAGGAAAAGGAAAAGGAAAAGGAAAAGGAAAAGGAAAAGGAAAAGGAAAAGGAAAAGGAAAAGGAAAAGGAAAAGGAAAAGGAAAAGGAAAAGGAAAAGGAAAAGGAAAAGGAAAAGGAAAAGGAAAAGGAAAAGGAAAAGGAAAAGGAAAAGGAAAAGGAAAAGGAAAAGGAAAAGGAAAAGGAAAAGGAAAAGGAAAAGGAAAAGGAAAAGGAAAAGGAAAAGGAAAAGGAAAAGGAAAAGGAAAAGGAAAAGGAAAAGGAAAAGGAAAAGGAAAAGGAAAAGGAAAAGGAAAAGGAAAAGGAAAAGGAAAAGGAAAAGGAAAAGGAAAAGGAAAAGGAAAAGGAAAAGGAAAAGGAAAAGGAAAAGGAAAAGGAAAAGGAAAAGGAAAAGGAAAAGGAAAAGGAAAAGGAAAAGGAAAAGGAAAAGGAAAAGGAAAAGGAAAAGGAAAAGGAAAAGGAAAAGGAAAAGGAAAAGGAAAAGGAAAAGGAAAAGGAAAAGGAAAAGGAAAAGGAAAAGGAAAAGGAAAAGGAAAAGGAAAAGGAAAAGGAAAAGGAAAAGGAAAAGGAAAAGGAATGGGAAGGTTTGGGAAGGGAAGGTTTGGGAAAGGAAGGGAAGGAAAGGGAAGGGTGCAGCGACCTTTGGAGTTAAGGAATTTTGCAGATGTGGAAAGTGGGATGCAGAATTCCTGTGCTGCCCCAGGTCCAGGATATAGGGGAAGGACAGTCCTGGGCAGCCAAATGAGCACTGCCCATAATTAAGGGCATTAATTACCCTTTGCTTGCCTAATTGCGGATGGATGGCCGAAAAGGGACCTGGGGCCCGACTATTCCAAACAAAAACACCTCAGGAGAGGTGCCTGGAGGGATCTCCCTGAGCAGGGGGAGCTCAGGGGTTGTCGGTGCCGCTGCCTGAGCCTGAAACTCCTGAAGGTTCTCATTCCACGTCCAGGGATTGACAGCTCGGGTTGGAAACGGTTCTTAGATACGTCTGAAATGTGGTGGATTCACAGGTTCTGCTGCTCCGGATTTCCCCAGGGAAGGGATGACGTGGAAAGAACATTCCCTGTCCCCTTCCTCAGCCAGGAGTGGGAATGCTCAGAGCTGGGCTTTGGGGCTTTAAAATGAAAAAATCATCATGGAATGGGTTGGGTTGGAAAAACCCAAATCCCATCCCACCCCTGCCCTGGCAGGGACACCTCCCACTATCCCAATGTCCAGCCTGGCCTTGGGCACTGCCAGGGATCCAGGGGCAGCCACAGCTGCTCTGGGAATTCCATCCCAGCCCCTGCCCACCCTCCCAGGGAACAATTCCTTCCCAAGATCCCACCCAGCCCTGCCCTCTGGCAGTGGGAAGCCATTCCCTGTGTCCTGTCCCTCCAGGCCTTGTCCCCAGTCCCTCTCCAGCTCTCCTGGAGCCCCTTCAGGCCCTGCCAGGGGCTCTGAGCTCTCCCTGGAGCCTTCTCCTCCCCAGCTGAGCACCCCCAGCTCTCCCAGCCTTCCCAATCCCGTCAGGAATTGCACATTCCCAGACATTTTCCCCGGATGGGAAGACTCTGACCCGGAAAGGTGAAGTTTGGGCTGCACAGGAAATCCGTGGGAGAACCGATAGGAAACTTCCCAGTTCCCACAGTGGATTCCCAGTTCTTCGCTGGGAACCTCCCTTCCCACCAGGAGCAGCTCTGCAGCCCTGGGGATGGAAAAGCTGGAAGTCCTGGCAGCGTTTTCAGGCTCTGTGAGTGGATTCCAGCAGGAGAGGGATGAGCTGGGAGCAGCTGGAATCCTGCAGCGCGCTCCAAGGAGGAGCTGGGAACTCCCGTGCCGTAAAAAGGCTGGAAAAACGAGCGAAACTCCAAAACAAACACCCCACCGGGAGCGGTGGGGAGGGTTTGACAGAGGCCTTTTCAGGCCCTGGGTAATTTTTGCACTCCCTGGGCCGGGCTGGGGCGAGGGGTGGGGAGGAGAAGCTGCGGGTGAGGAGGGAGCTGTGGCTGTTGGACCCTCCTGCACCTCGGGACAGTCCCTGGACAAAGGATTTCCACAACCCCGGCGTGGCCTGAGCTTCACCCCGCGCTCTCCTGCCCCTGCCCCCGCAGGAGTCTCGGGATGGGCAGCGCCTGCATTTCCCAATTTCACAGAACCACAATTTTCTGCCTGAGAGGAGCCAGCAGCAGCGGGCAAACACCTTCGTGCGCGCTGCCCTGAACGGGAGCCTGTGCTGCTTAAGGGAAAATGACACAAAATCGCTTTTCTGGGTGTTGGGGTACAGAGATCGTACAGAGATCGTGTTGGGTGTCACGGGCAGAGGGAAGGACCCTGGGGGAAAACCAATCTTAAAAAATGGACAGCGTTTTTCAGTGAAAATTTTCAATGTGCTCGTGTCTGGCTCTGGGTGAAGCACTTGGAAAGTGACTTCTGCCCTTTGCTGTGAATTTTGGTATTTTCTATTTTACTTTTTATTTTGCTTTTTATTTTACTTTTTATTTTACTTTTTACCAGGGCCTGGAGGGACAGGACACACAGGAAATGGCTTTGAGGTGAAGGAGGGCAGGGCTGGGTGGGATTTTGGGAAGGACTTGTTCCCTGGGAGGGTGGGCAGGGGCTGGGATGGAATTCCCAGAGCAGCTGTGGCTGCCCCTGGATCCCTGGCAGTGCCCAAGGCCAGGCTGGACATTGGGGCTGGGAGCAGCCTGGGACAGTGGGAGGTGTCCCTGGGGGTGGCACTGGATGGGATTTAGGGTCCTTCCAGCCCAGATATTCCATGATTCTGTGATTTCGGGGAATTCCTGGGACTGATCCGGAGGTGCCGCAGCCTCTCCCCGGCTGCCCTTCCTCACGGGATGGTGACATTCCCACACCAGCTCCTCCCAGCCCGCTCTGAGCTCATCTGCATCGGCCAAAACCAAAGAAAAAAAGGAAGGAAGAGCGGGGATGTGTCAGGAGGAGCTGTCTGAGCGTCTGGGGGCTGAAATCCCGGCCTGGGGCTGCCCAGAACCCACAGAACCCCTGAGGTGGAGGCGGCTTCTCCCCGCTGGGACACGGAGTGAAAGGAGGGATTTCTTTGGGAAAACTTTCCCGTTTCTCTGTGTCTGCACGGATGAGATTGGAGGAGTCAATCCACTGGTCGGGGTGGCCAGGGGGGAATTCTGAAAATACTGAAAAATACTGAAAAATAATAAACCGAGCTGTCAGTTCAACCAGAGCAGTGAAAAAATCCTGGCACGAGGAGTGAGGAGAGGAGAGGAGAGGAGAGGAGAGGAAAGGAAAAGGAAAAGGAAAAGGAAAAGGAAAAGGAAAAGGAAAAGGAAAAGGAAAAGGAAAAGGAAAAGGAAAAGGTGCTTCTGATTCGGGCTCCTTGTGATTCTCTCCATGCTCCTGGAGCTGTATTTCATTTATTCCATGTCCAGCCAAATATCTGAGTCCAGTTTGAGGAAGAAACTGGATTTCTTGTCCTTCCCAGTCCCTTTTATTGCCAGAGCGCCCCTGCTCAGGCCAGGTTTTGTGGCCTCCAAGTGCCAAACTTTGGGCTGCTCGTGGTCCATCGAGGAATCATTAAAGTCAGAAAATATCTCCAAAATGATCAAATTCCACCACCAGCGCTGCACTGCCAGGCCCACCATAACCCGTGTCCCCAGGGGCCACATCCACACCTTTCCTGAGCACTTCCAGGTGACCCCTGGGCGATGCATCCTTACAGGGAATAATTTTTCCCTGATATCCAACTTCAGCCTCTCCTGGTGCAGCCTGAGGCCGTTTCCTGCTGTCCCAGCAGAGCTGGTGAGCTCCAGCTGCGACCTGATCCCGGGGCCGGAGCAGCAGGGAAAGGTCCCTGAGGAGGAAAAGGCCACAGTTCCAGCTTTATTTTATTTTTATATTTATTATCATCATCATTATTATATTTATTATTATTTATTATTTTATTATTATCATCATTCTTTTATAATTATTATTTATTATTATAATAATAATTATTATTACTGTTATTATGATTACTATTATTACTGTTATTAGTTTATCAATGAGGTTTGGGAGGTTCAGAGTCCTCGAGGGCCCCGTGGTGGATCCAGGCTCTGGCTGCACCCCTGGAATTCCTTCAAGGCCTTGAGCAGCCGCACCCGGTGACACCAGGGTGACACCAGGGTGACTCCAGGGTGCCACCAGGGTGACTCCAGGGTGACTCCAGGGTGACTCAGGCTGAGGGACGGGGGCAGCAGCAGGGGAGCAGAATGAAGCAAATCAAACCTTTCAAGCCCAGGCTCTGATTGTCGTTTCCGGAGAGCCGGAATTGGGGGTGAGGCAGGGCTGTGGGGGAGATAAAGGGGTCCCACAGAGGGAGAGTTGTGGGGTGATCCTTGGGGTCGGCCCCAAACCCGCGCCGGGGGCAGCTCAGGGGGGTTTGCTGCAGCCGGGCTGGTGTTTGAGGCAGATTTATTCCTTCTCCTGCAAAGGGACAGCTCGGGGGGCGTTCACCCCCAAAGCACACCCTCTAAGTTCCTCATTTGGCTGCTGGTGTCATTCTTCCCGTCAGAGACTTCACACCATCTTTTTGTGACTTAACCCTGACTTTGTCGAGCCTGGAGTCAGACGGGAACACAGCCGGTGGTCTGGGGGGGATGGTTTTTCTCTTTTCAACCTTTTTTTGTGTGGGATCGGTAAAGGGGAGCGGGGATGGGGCTTTGCTGTGCCAGCTTTGGGGTGCAGCTGCCCCCACCAGGGCACATTTCACCGGGCAGCCCCAGAGAGCAGCAATCCGCTCTCAGACCGGTTCTCAATCGCGTCCTGGTGGGCTGAGCAGAGCAATCCTGCCCAGAGCTCTCGTTCTGCCCCCTCCAGCAGGACCTCACTGCCCACAGAGGGAACAGAACCGTTGTGCTGAATAAGCAGCTGGGACTGAAATGTAAACACAGCGCGGGCGGCGCTTCTGCTTTCGCCTCAAAACCCCCGGGCTGCTCCTTCCCAGCTGCCTGGGGCACCCAGGGCGGTCCGGCTCTGCCCTCGGAGCTGCCCGGAGCTGGGATCCTGTGTGGGAAGTGCCAGGGAATTCCTTTGTCTCCTCCTTTCATCCCAAGGGCTCGGGCGTCCCCTTTGTATGGGAGCGATCCCAGAATCCTGGAATGGTTTGGGGTGGAAGGACCTTAAATCCCATCCCATCCCATCCCATCCCATCCCATCCCATCCCATCGACATCTCCCACTGTCCCAGGCTGCTCCCAGCCCCAATGTCCAGCCCGGCCTTGGGCACTGCCAGGGATCCAGGGGCAGCCACAGCTGCTCTGGGAATTCCATCCCAGCCCCTGCCCGCCCTCCCAGGGAAGGATTTNCACCCTGTGCCAGGGCCTGCCCGCCCTCCCAGGGAACAATTCCTTCCCAAAATCCTACCCAGCCCTGCCCTCTGGCAGTGGGAAGCCATTCCCTGTGTCCTGTCCCTCCAGGCCTTGTCCCCAGTCCCTCTCCAGCTCTCCTGTAGGCCCATTCCGAACGCCAAAAATCCAAGCAAAAAAAGCGATAACTATCCCAGCATAAAGTGATAAATATAAAAAAACCCCAAACCCAGAAGTAATCCAAACCAACAAAAAAAAAACCCCAAAAACGAAAAAACAAAAGCAAAACCAAAAAAACAACCCCCCCCCCCAAAAAAACAAAAAAAAAAAAACAACCCTAAAAAAGGGGTAAAAAATTAAAATCAAAGCCTGGGATGTGTTTTAGGGATACGTGGGCATGGAGCCGGCCGTGGGCAGCTCCGTGGATGTGCCCTGAGGAACCCGGAGTTCCCTGCGCTGGAAACCCCGGCGGGACCGGGTTGTCCCGGCTGTCCCCACTGTCCCCGCTGTCCCTGGGTGTCCTCACTGTCCCTGCTGTCCGCACTGCCCCGGTTGTCCCCGCTGTCCCCGCTGTCGCCACTGTCCCCGACTGTCCCCACTGTCTCCGCTGTCCGCACTGTCCCGGCTGTCCCCACTGTCCGCAGTGTCCCCGCTGTCCCTGGGTGTCC
>VZRO01005674.1:48704-58960 GCA_013397915.1 Daphoenositta chrysoptera
AAGGAGGGGTGGGAATGTCGGGATGAGCGACGGGAAGGGCTGCGGAGTGCGGGGACAGCTCGGACCCGCTCCCGCGTCCGGCCCGCCCAGCTCGGCCCCGGGCGGGGCAGCGGGACCGGGAAGCGGCCGGAGCATCCCTGGGGATGGAGGATCCCTGGGGATGGAGGATTCCCAGAACTGAAGGACTCCCAGGACTGGATAATCCCCAGGACTGGAGGATCCCTTTGGCCGGGCACTCCCCTGGCCGGAGGCTCCCCTGGCCGGACTCTCCCCTGGCCGGACACTCCCCTGGCCGGAGGCTCCCCTGGCCGGAGGATCCCCTGGCCGGACACTCCCCTGGCCGGAGGCTCACCTGGCCGGACACTCCCCCGGCCGGAGGATCCCCTGGCCGGACGCTCCCCCGGCCGCANGCCGGAGGATCCCTTTGGCCGGAGGCTGCCCTGGCCGGAGGCTCCCCTGGCCGGAGGATCCCTTTGGCCGGACTCTCCCCTGGCCGGAGGATCCCCTGGCCGGCCGCTCCTCCGGCCGGGCGCGGAGCCCCAGCAGCCGCTTGACAACAGGAAACAATGTGGAGTGAATGGAAAAAGGGGGAGGCGCTGCCCGAGCGACTTCCCTTGACATCACTGCCCAAATAAGGAGCTTTAAACCAACCTTTTCTATTGCAGCGCGGCAGAAGATCCCCCTGGAGCCGCGGGGTCCAGCCTGGCGCCGGCAGAGCCATGGGAGAGCCGCGGCGGCCGCGCGGGGGGCGAGTGCAGGTAACGCCGAGCGCTTCTCCGGCCCGGCTCCGGGCGCGGCGCGGGTCCGCAGAGCCGAGCTCCGCGGGGCTTCTCCGGCGGGGCGGCCGTGCCCGGCGCCGGGAGGGCACGGCGGGCGCTGGGGCGGCACCGGGGCAGCGCCGCTGAGCTCACCGCAACGAGGAACCGCGAGCTGGGTGCCGCTGGTTTTAATTTCTTTCCCCGCCGGGCTCACCGCGCCGCTGGACACCCCGAGGGGGCTGCGGCTCTCGAGCGGCCGCCGGCACCTCCGGGGCTGCGCTGGCACCGCCGCCGGCTCGGGCTGTTAATTGGCGGCCGCGCTAATGAAGGAGCCGCGCGCTGCGGCCGCAGCCGAGCGCTGGCGGGGCCGGGCCGGGCTGTCTGCCCGTCTGGGACGGATTTCCTCCTTATCACTCGCACAGGAAAGCGAGCGCCGAGCCCAGGGGTTGTTCTGGGGCCACACGTGATGCGCCAGGAGCTGTGCCAGCGAAACCCCCGCGGGAGCTCCTGCCAGAGGAGGATGTTGGATGTCCCCGAGCCGCGGGCCGGACCTGCTGTCCCCGGGGTTGACCCGCGGGGAGTTTTATCCCTTTTAAGCGTTCCTTGATTAGCACCTGCTCGTCAGCAGAAAATGAGGCGGCTTTAAAAATGCATTAAGGCCGAGTAAATGAGTGCTAACGAGTTAAGCTGCTTAATTCTCCTCGATGGAAATTAATAACGCCTTTGATGCGCCCGGAGGTGCGAGCGGCGGTGCCTCCCGGGCTGAGCTGCTCTATGCAAATGCGGGCATTGTTACTCCGGAAAAAGGCGCTGTGCATGATTTTATTTTTCCCCCTCCTCGTTCCTGCGCTCCCCGGCCGTGCGGAGAGGCCCTGGCACTGTTACCCGGTCCCCGGCTGGCGCGTGGAAGCGGCCGGGGCAGCTGACACGGTGATTTATGGTGTGAGCAACACAAGCCGAGCCCCGCCGCGCCGCCCGGGGTCACCTGCAGCTCCCAGGCTTTGCGTTTCCCCGGTGCTGAAGGATTCTTCGTGCCGGGGCACGGAGCCAGGTTTTACCTTGGCTCTCTGGATGTCCTGGTGGCCCCTCTGTCCTGATTCCCACCCGTCCCGGTTTATTTGGCACCGGTGATCCCCCGGGAAGGTGTTTGTGCTGGTGCGGGCTCAGCGTTTTTCTCACGATCTCGGTGCTCCGGGAACTTTTCCTTTGGATTCTTGCGGGAAAATGTTCCCGGTGCCAGCAGCGTCTCCTCACTCAGAGCAGCTGGGGGTGGGATGCTGCGATTCTCACTCGGCTCAGGGGTGTCAAAAGGCTCCGAAGTGTCACATTGTCCTCACCCCCTCCTGCCTGGCCCCTTTTAGCTGAGGGGTGCTGGAAATAGGAATTCTTCCATCCCTTCAGGGGAGGGCGCAGAGACCCCTGTGCAGGACGGGGGGGTTGAGCTGTGCTGTTCCGGGCTGGTTGATTCTCAGGAATTCTGCCCCCAGGGTTTGCCGTGGGGCTTCTCGGGCTGCTCAGGGGTTCTCTGCCCCAAAATCTGTAGAGGCCCTGTGTGAACTGTGCATCAGAGAAAACCCTGGCAGGAGTTCCTGGGTGATTAATTAACTAATGAGTGCGTTGGCAGCAAACGGGCTGGGGCTGTGGGGCACAAGTGCGGTGCAGCCCCTCAGAAAACCCTCTGAGGAGCCCGGGGAAGCTCCTGCAGCCCGAAGGAAGGGGATTTACTCGCCGCGAGTGGGATTTACTCGCCGTGAGTGGGATTTACTCGCCGCGAGTGGGATTTACTCGCCGCGAGTGGGATTTACTCGCCGCGAGTGACCATTTTCACCCTCGCCCACAACGGGCACGGCTCCCTCCTCTCTGCTGGCCCCCATCCATCCCAGGAGCGTGGCGCAGCTCCTGCCCGGGGGTTCAGGCACGGGGACAAGGCACCCTCAGAAGGTTCCCGTGCCCCTGCGCTGCCCAGAGGCTGCCCCAGGTGCGGGCGAGGCGCGGGAGCAGCGCCAGGACCGCAGGCTCCGCTGGGGTGGCTTCGCCGGCCGGGCACGTTCCCAGCTGGGCTGGGCTGGGCTGGGGGGGGCCGAGCAAAATCCCAAATGTTTGGAGTCGGCTCTTGGAAAACACGGGTCAGGAGAATGGCTCAGTGTTCGGGGCAGCGTGATCGGATGTGGGGAACCACTCCGGGGAGCCGCGGGTGAGTCCCGGCAGCAGCGCGCCCGAAAATAACATTTATCCCGCAGCCAACAACAGAAGCGCTGTTGAGAAACCTCCCCCGGGCTGCGGGGCCGGGGCAGCGCTGCCTCGGGAGGTTTCCCAGGAAGCCGAGGCAGCAGGGAAGTGTGTCCTGGAGGGAAATCACCGCGGCCGTCCTGGGGATTGGGTGGCAGCCCGGGAATGAGGGGCTCCTGGGAACTCCCCGCGCGTCACCGGCACCGTCCCAGGGCCGCGTCCGGCTGCTCCTGCCGGGGCAGAGCTGATTTTCCTCCGCCTTCCTCTGCTCCTGCCGGGGCAGAGCTGATTTTCCTCCGCCTCCCCCCGGCCCCGCCGCGGTTCCTGCCGCCTCCCCGCTCTGCTGTGGGAGCTCCCGGCCGCGTTCGGCCGCGCGTGGTGGGCGCCAGGAGCGGCTCTGCAGCTCCAGAGCGCCCCGGAGCCTCCGGGTTCTTGGCAAGGGGAGGGTGAAAGGCAGGGAAAAAGGAAAATTGTCCTCTGGGAAGGAGAGCGATTTGTTTCCAATCTGCATTCCCCGGGCTGTCCGTGCCGGTAGAAGGGCTGCTTGTTCGGGGGTTTTATGGCTCTGCTGGGAGCGGCGGGGCTGCTCGGGATGCAGGGAAATGTTTTTTCTGTGTTCCACCCCCTGCTGCACTTGCCGAGCTCTCCCTCCCCACCTCTGGCTCGTTAATCCTGCCCGAGCTCAGACCACCTTGCAAGAGGACAGCGGGGATTTGTGCCCCGGCTGGAATTCCAGAAATTGGGCTTCCCCAGGGTGCTCAGCTGGGATCCCGGTGCCACGATCGGGGCAGGAATCGCAAATAAAGGAGATTTCCATCCTGGCCAGCTCTAATTACCAGCCTGCAGGAGGTGAACCTCCTAACGAGCGGCAAAGGGCGCTTTGTGCGTCCGGGCTGAGGGGGCTGGGGGGGTTCAGGCACTCGGAAAACATTTGGGGAGAGTGGATGTGGCCTTAAACCTTCCTTGGCCTCCACAATGCCTCATTTCCTCTGCAAAGCCCTGAGACAGGCCCAGGCTCTCTTTCCTGGGAAGCCCAGGCTTTCCTTCCTGGGAAGTCCAGGATCTCCTCCCTGAGCCAAGTCCAGGCTCTCCTCTCTACGAAGTCCAGGCTTTTCCTCTCTAACAAGTCCAGCCTCTCTTTCTTGGGAAGCCCAGGCTGTGAGAAGCTCCTGCAGGGCTGATTTTTGTCCACTTCCCACTTTTTGGAGCTTTCAGAAAACATCTGGGGAGAGTGGATGTGGCCTTAAACCTTCCTTGGCCTCCACAATGCCTCATTTTCTCTGCAAAGCCCTGAGCCAGGCCCAGGCTATCCTTCCTGAGAAGCCCTGGATCTCCTCCCTGAGCCAAGCCCAGGCTTTTCCTCCCTGGAAGTCCAGGATCTCCTCCCTGAGCCAAGCCCAGACTTTTTCTCCCTGGAAGTCCAGGCTCTCTTTTCTGGGAAGTGGAGGCTCTCCTTCCTGGGAAGTCCAGGCTGTGAGAAGCTCCTGCAGGGCTGATTTTTGTCCACTTCCCACTTTTTGGAGCTTTCAGAAAACATTTGTGAATAGTAGATGTGGCCTTAAACCTTCCTTGGCCTCCACGCTGCCTCCTTTTCTCTGCAAAGCCCTGAGCCCAAGCTCNGCCAAGCCCAGACTTTTCCTCACTGGAAGTCCAGGATCTCCTCCTTGAGCCAAGCCCAGGCTTTTCCTCCCTGGAAGTCCAGGCTCTCCTCCTTGAGCCAAGCCCAGGTTTTTCCTCCCTGGAAGTCCAGGCTCTCCTCCCTGAGCCAAGCCCAGGCTGTGAGAAGCTCCTCCAGGGCTGATTTTTGTCCACTTCCCGCTTTTTGGAGCTCTCGGAGAGGCCGAGCCGGTGCAGCAGGTGGGGAAGCAGCCCCGCAGAGCTGGGTGGGACGAGCTCAGCCATCCCTGGGTGTTTACAGTGGAAACCTTCAGAGCAGCCTCTTCCCGCAGAGGAACAGGAACCAGCCCATTAAAGACCTCGGTGGTATTTTTGTAACCATCTTTTTTTTGGTGTTTGTTTCCAGCTGGATGGAAAAATTGCAGTTTGGGGACGCTTTCCTTCCTTCTGGGAACCGCTGGGCAGCTTTTGGGCTGGGATGAGTGAGGGGAAAACATGAGCTCAGGTTTTCCTACTGATGCCCGAAAGACGGGCTGGAAATAAATCCCCACAGCCCGAGGTCTGCANGCCAGTTTCTCGTTAATACCACCCTTATCTATCTCTGAAACCACACACCTGGTGAATCTTTTTCTCTCTTTTTGTCTATTCAGCATTGAAGCAGCTGGTTAACCATACACTACCCATTACATTGTATAAAAAGTTATTTATATCAGGTTATATAGGTATCAAAAGTTATGATGTAGGTACCGAAAGTTATCATTCTGGTTCTGTAAGTATCAGGTTCTAAAGGTATGGAAGTTACGATTCAGGCTACGTAAGTAAAAGCTAGGATTTGGGCTATATAAGTACAGGAAGTTCTGGTTCAGGTTATATTGATAAAAGTCATGATTGGGGTTATGTTGATTTTAGGTCACACAGATATAACCTAAGTTTTAGAAACACTTTGTAACTCTGACCCAAGTCCCACAGACATCACCACCTTCCCAAAATGAGCTGTGAGCTCCCCACTGCCTCCCAGCCAGGCACCACCCTGAGTGCTTTTTAGGAGGGCTTTGGCCCCAAAATCAGAGCAGAGCACCTTCAGCATTGGAGGAAACCTCATTAAACCCCTCCTTGTGCTAATGAGGTGTCCAGCTTCAGCAGCTCCTCAGTTCCCAGTCCCAAATTGTCTTTTAGCCCGGACCTCATTCCCTTCCCGGACTTTGGAGGGTCACCTGCTCGTTAAAGTGTTATTCTTTGGGGTTTCAGTTATTTTGCTCTGTTTGTCCAGCAATCCTACAGATTTTAGGCAGGGGTTTGTCAGCAAACAGCAGGATCCAGCTGAATTCAGGCCCGGGATTTGGGTTTGTCCCAAATCAGATGCAGCGAGGCCTGGAGGGGTTTGCTGAGCCCTCCCTTGGTGCTGCAGCTCAGAGGGGAAACCTCAGGAGAATCCCAGAAAATTGAGCCTGGCCCTTCTCCCAGCAGGCTTGGGCTGAAGGGCAGGAATTCCCTGAAACCTTTCTGGGATTGAGCCCCGACTTTGCCTTGCTCGGGTGGGCTCAGGAGCTTTTCCTGAAGGGTTCACTCATCCAAAAGGTGCAGAGCCACACAGCCAGCAGTTCTGTGAGCATTCATTGTCACTTTTTATCAGAACTAGAAGGAGATGGTCACTTTTCTTAGGAATTAGAAGGAGATTGTCACTTTTCTTAGGAATTAGGAGATTGTAACTTTTTATCAGAATTTATTTATTTATCAGAATTATGAGATTTCTGCCCCAGGTGTTCCAGGACCAGCCTCCTTCACCCTCAGCTGTGGGATCCACCTGCTGGAGGTGACGGAGTGGTCGTCATTTAAGCAGTGAGGGATTTTCTCTGGGAATTGGGAAACTCTGAGGGTTTCCAGGAGCTTTCAAGGGGTTCAGGAAGGACCCCCTGAGCCCTGGATTTGTGGCTGGTTCTTCCGGTGAGATTCCCAGGAAAACGGGTGGGATGGGAAGGCTGTCCCCATTCCCTGCTGTGCCTGAGGATCCCGGGGGATGCACGGAGAGACCCCGGGACAGAGCAGAGGGTTTGGGCTGCCGGGGATGTTCCTCAGAGCTTTCCACGAGGCGTTGCTGACTCCTCAAACGGCTTTCCTGCGGTCCCTTTATTCAGGGGTTTTGGGGTTTGTTCCCTTTCTGGGGACATTTACTAAATAAATGTATAAATTAAACAATACAAATTAAAAACTATACAGTTACAAGTGTGTGGGAAAAGATGGGGCTAAAACGAGGCAAACAGAAGCAAAACATAAAAAATATTCTTAAAATCCACTTGGATGGATTCCCATGGATGCTTTTGGGATGGTCCCATCACCCGTAAATCAGGAGCTGGGCTGGCTCACAGGCTCAGCAAAGGGCTGGAAGTTGTCTTTGACCCTTTTGTCACAGGGTTTAAATCTGATAAACACCCCTGGGACCCCTCAGCCACACCGGGATCAGGGATTCTTTAATTATTTGTACAAATCACTCCGCGTGGGCTTCTCCTGGCAGCGAGGGTCTCTGCGGGGAGTTGTCCTGCCAGGATCCCAAAAGGGTTTGGGGTCGACCTCCCTCTGGAAAAGTTCGTGCCTCAGTTCCCACTTCTGTGAAATGGGGTTAAAAATCGGGGGAAGGAGCTGGGCTGGGTCACGCAGGGCTCAGTAAAGGGCTGAAAATTCGCAGTTTTCGCAGGGTTTAACTCTGATGAACACCCCTGGGGGTGATTCTTTAATTCTCTGTACAAATTACTGAGTGTGGGCTTCTCCTGGCAGCGAGGGTCTCTGCGGGGAGTTGTCCTGCCAGGATCCCAAAAGGGTTTGGGGCCGATCTCCCTCTGGAAAAGTTCGTGCCTCAGTTCCCACTTCTGTGAAATGGGGGGAAGGGTCGGGGGAAGGAGCTGGGCTGGGTCACGCAGGGCTCTGTAAAGGGCTGAAAATTCAGTTTTCACAGGGTTTAACTCTGATGAACACCCCTGGGGGTGATTCTTTAATTCTCTGTACAAATTACTGAGTGTGGGCTTCTCCTGGCAGCGAGGGTCTCTGCGGGGAGTTGTCCTGCCAGGATCCCAAAAGGGTTTGGGGTCGACCTCCCTCTGTGGAAAAGTTCATGCCTCAGTTCCCACTTCTGTAAAATGGGGTTAAAAATATTCTCCCTGCCTCCCTCCCAGCGGCGTTGCCACACTCCCCCCACTGCAGTTTGCAGAAGACCACAGAGTTTTTTCCACCGAGGGTGAAAAACACCAAATAAAAAGAAATGGCTGCTGTTTTAACTGGAATTCCAAGGAAATGGGGTTGGGATTGCGCAGGGAGTGACTGCAAATAACTGGGACCTGTCACAGAATCCCGGACTGGGATTTGGGTGGGAAGGGAAATTAAAGATCCCATTCCATGGGCAGGGACACCTCCCACTGTCCCAGGCTGCTCCAACCTGGCCTTGGATGCTGCCAAGGGAAACCAGGGAATTTCTGTGTGGATTGGTCAAACCCTGCTCAGAAATCGGGGAAGAAGCTTCCCCTCACAGAAACGAGGGAATTTCTGTGTGGATTGGTCAAACCCTGCTCAGAAATCGGGGAAGAAGCTTCCCCTCACAGAAACGAGGGAATTTCTGTGTGGATTGGTCAAACCCTGCTCAGAAATCGGGGAAGAAGCTTCCCCTCACAGAAACGAGGGAATTTCTGTGTGGATTGGTCAAACCCTGCTCAGAAATCGGGGAAGAAGCTTCCCCTCACAGAAACGAGGGAATTTCTGTGTGGATTGGTCAAACCCTGCTCAGAAATCGGGGAAGAAGCTTCCCCTCACATAAATCAGGAAATTTCTCCATGGATGGGGCCAAATTCTGCTCAGAAATCGGGGAAGAAGCTTCCCCCTCACAGAAATCAGGGAATTTCTGCGTGGATGGGTCAAACCCTCCTCAGAAATCAGGGAAGAAGCTTCCCCCTCACAGAAATCAGGGAATTTCTGCGTGGATGGGTCAAACCCTCCTCAGAAATCAGGGAAGAAGCTCCCTAAGCCCGATTTTGTAGGGGCAGCTCAGAGCAGAGCGGCCCCCGCTGAGCTCAGGGCTGTGGGCCCGTTGTGAGCCCTCACTGAGCTGCTCCATTTCCTCCTTGCATGGAAAAATAACCCCAAAATTTCTGCTCTGTCCGTGCTCCCCACACCGGGGGGGGCATTTGGGCTGATCTGCCCTGGCCCTGAGGCGGGGGGAGCACAGGGAGCTGCGGATCCGGGATCCCGTGGGTTTCCCTGTCTCAGATGGGTTGGGAGGGAAGGGAACCTGAAGATCCCATCCCACCCCTTCCAACCCCAGGGACACCTCCCACTGTCCCAGGGTGTTCCAGCCCGGCCTTGGGCACTGCCAGGGATCCAGGGGCAGCCACAGCTGCTCTGGGAATTCCATCCCAGCCCCTGCCCACCCTCCCAGGGAACAATTCCTTCCCAAGATCCCACCCAGCCCTGCCCTCTGGCAGTGGAAGCCATTCCCTGTGTCCTGTCCCTCCAGGCCTTGTCCCCAGTCCCTCTCCAGCTCTCCTGGAGCCCCTTCAGGCCCTGGAAGGCCTAGAGGCAGTCGGGAGGATGCTCCAGAGCTCCGCAGTGTGGGATGAGCTGCTTTCATTCACGTTCATTGTCGTTCAGCACTGATTTCGGATCAGCCTCAGCATCTCTGGCTGGAAATTGCACATTCCCGGGAAAACGGGGTGGTCGCAGCTCCGGGGAGCTCAGGCTGGCAGGCGGAGCTGGGAGGAGCTGCTGGGCAGGCAGGGGGAAGGGAAAGGGTTAACGCAGCTGCGTTTGGAGCCTCTCATGGGGTGCTGTATTTGTGGGATTTAAGAGGGCTCTTCCTCATCGGGACCCCCAAATCCCCTCCTGGGCCCTCGGGGCCTTCCCAGAGTGTTCCTGAGACTCCCAGAGGCTCCTCAGGGCCCCCCAAAATCCCCTCAAACTCCCTGGGACCCCCCAAACCCCCATCAGACCCCCCAAGCTCCTCCAGGAAACCACATTCATCCCACTTTCCCTGTGTTTGTCCCACTTTTCCCAGTGTTGTTTCCACTTTTCCCAGTGTTCATCCCACTTTTCTTGTGCTCATTCCACTTTTCCCGGTGCTCATCCCACTTTTCCTGGTGTTCATCCCACTTTTCCTCTGCTCATTCCACTTTTCCTGGTGTTCAATACATTTTTCCTGTGCTCATCCCACTTTTCCTGTATTCATCCCACTTTTCCTGGTGTTGTTTCCACTTTTCCTGTGTTCATTCCACTTTTCCTGGTGTTCATCCCACTTTTCCCAGCGTTCATCCCACTTTTCCCCATCCCACGAAGGAATTCTGCCTGTCCAGGTCTGGCTCTCGCTGCACCCTGGAAGTTCTGTTCCCACTAAAACCTCTCCGGTGCCTTTCCTGAGTGACATCCCGAGGTTTTTCCGGGTTTTTATTTCAGGAAACGCCTCCGGAATTGTTTTGGGGCACTCCAGAAGTGCCCCCAAGCCCCTCTCGCTTCGTTTTGGGCTCTCTGGGGTCTCTCTTTGCTGAACAGGCCCTGACACGGGAGATTTATGGCCACGGATTTATGGGGCACCCAGGGCAGGTCCTGGCAGCCCCAAAACCCCTGGAGCATCCCCAAAACCCCTGGAGTATCCCCGAAACCCCTGGATTCATCCCC
>VZRO01005674.1:62196-86189 GCA_013397915.1 Daphoenositta chrysoptera
AATCACACAGAAATGGGGCAGTTTTGGGTCAATTGCACAGAAATGGGGCAGTTTGGGGGAAATGGCACAGAAATGGGGCAGTTTTGGGGAAATGGCACAGAAATGGGGCAGTTGGGGGAAAATGGCACAGAAATGGGGCAGTTTTGTGGAAATGGCACAGACATGGGGCAGTTTTGGGGGAAATTGTGCAGAAATGGGGCAGTTTTGGGGGAAATCACCCAGAAGTGGGGCAGTTTTGGGGGAATCACACAGAAATGGGGCAGTTGGGGGAAAATGGCACAGAAATGGGGCAGTTTTGTGGAAATGGCACAGACATGGGGCAGTTTTGGGGGAAATTGTGCAGAAATGGGGCGTTTTGGGGGAAATTGTGCAGAAATGGGGCAGTTTTGGGGGAAATCACCCAGAAGTGGGGCAGTTTTGGGGGAATCACACAGAAATGGGGCAGTTTTGGGTCAATTGCACAGAAATGGGGCAGTTTGGGGGAAATGGCACAGAAATCAGGCGGTTTTGGAGGCAATCACACAGAAATGGGGCAGTTTTGGGGGAAATCACGCAGAAACGGGGCAGTTTTGGGGGAAGGTGTGAGGTGCCCGGCGGGTTGGCAGTGCCACCATTCCCCAGGAGGAGCTGCCCCCCTCCCCCGGCTCAGGGAGGGCCGGAGGAATTTTTGGGAATTCGTATCCGTGGCCGGCTGTGAGTTTTTAACTCGCGCTCCGGCTGCTCTCCCCGCTGCCTGCAGGTGGAAGCCACCCTGATAAAAGAGGCTGCTGGAGCTGCTTCGTCTCCAGTGCCTGCGCTGCTCCTTTTTTGTTATTTTCTTCCCCCTTTTAACCTCAAATTCTTTGTTCCAAGCCCAGGAGAGGCCGATGCTGCCCGTTCAGACGTGGCTGAGCAGTCGGAGCTTGGCTGCTGCTCCTGAGCTAAACCGGGGACAGGGCTGAGCTTCCCTTGTCAGAGCTGCAGGAGGAAATGTCGGGATGTTGATTCATCAGCAGGGCCAGCAGATATTCCCGTTGGCATTCCAGCTGTTTTTGTGATGGGAGAAGCCTCAGCAGCCAAGGGAGGGATGTGACAAAAATTCCCTGCTACAGCCAGGGCAGCTCTCACTGGGTGCTTCTGAAATGTTCTCCTGATTTAATTTGATTTTTTTTTTTTTAATTTCCCTATTAAAATGAGAATTCCCTTCTGAGAAAAGCCTGTCCTGGCACTGAGCCCTCCCAGGTTCTCCACAGCCCGGTGGCAGCGAGGGCTTGGTGATCATGGAATCGTGGAATGGGTTGGGCTGGAAGGAAAGTTCGGGATCTTCCCATCCCATCCCACCCCATCCCAGTGCATTCCATTCCCATCCCGTGCCTGGGAGGGGGCACCAGGGGAAGGAAATCCTCCTGCCCAGCAGGCTGGGGTTGCCCAGAAGAGTTTTTGGCGTCTTGAGTGGTCGGCCCACAGATTTAATCCCAAACCTCCATCCCCTCCCAGCCTGGCAGCCCTGCTGTGGCTGCTCCTGGTGGGTAGAGCAGCCCAATCCCGGATTCCTCTCCGGATTTCCTGAGAAAATATCGATATTCCAGGTTCTGCTGGGGCTGGGGGGGGTCTGGTGAGGTCACAGGGCTCTGGGGGGCAGAGGAGTGGGGCTGCTCCAGCTCTCCTGGAGCCAGCAACACCCTGCGAGGCAAAACTCAAACCACGGGATCGGGAATCACAGAATTGTGGAATTATGGTTGGGAGGGACCTTAAATCCCACCCAGTGCCACCCCCAGGGACACCTCCCACTGTCCCCGGCTGCTCCCAGCCCCAGTGTCCAGCCTGGCCTTGGGCACTGCCAGGGATGGGGGAGCCCCTCTGGGCCCCCTGTGCCAGGGGTGCTGCTGGGGGGCCCTTTGGACCTCTTGGGACCCTTGGGAAAATCCCAGCCCATCCCAGAACCTCCCCGTCCCCGGGTGTGCAGAAGGAAGCTTTCATTGGTGACAAGATTGGCCCAAACTGTCCCCAAACGGGGCTGGGACCCCTCTGCCCGCCCGGGGAGGGACCTGGGGCAGCTTCTGTGCACCTGGGCCAGCGCGTCTGGATCTGGATCCTGCTCTGGGTCTGTTTTCGGACTCTGAAAATGCTAAAAATGTTCTCTGTCCCTCTGGAGCCGTCCCCCCCTGCCCCCCGCCCCAGCCAGATCCCTGAGGAGCAACCAGAGCAGCTCTGCTGAGCCTTTTCCACCTGCAAAGGAAGGATTTGCCTGCTCTGTGGGAGGGCAGGTCGCTGCAAAAATAAAACTGCTTTGAGATCCTGTCACGTGCAGGGCACCTGCAAATATTTGAGTTGAATATTTTTAATTTTTCTCTGATTAAAGGGGTCATGTCGGGGTTATTCCACCGGACAGGGCTCCCCCTCCATCGATCCTGATCCTCTGGGTGGTGTTGGCACGTCTTGGTCTCTTCAATCTCTGCTTCTTCTCCACAAAATGGATAAAATTCTCCTTCTTTCCCCGTGTAACAGATCCCTCTGCCTGTGTGGGTGTTGTGCTGGAGGGGCCACGGCCTCAGCTGTTAATTTGATTAATTAACTCGGGTAATTGAGCCACTGAGTTGCTTCCTAAGGGCTTTTTCCTACCCTTGGAAACAAAGAAAATTGGGAGTTCAAGGTAAAGCCACCTCCTGATGGGCTGTGCCTTAAATTCCCTGATCCAAGTGTTGGAGACACGTTGAATTCCTTGAATTCCCTGAATTCCCAGTCAGGAAACACTTCCTGGGATTCCCTGGTGCAATTTAGGGCTGTGACACCCTTGACAAACCCTAAAGGTCATTTATCCCTTTTTGTTGCATCCCTTGGGATGAGTTTGAAGAGCAGAGCGATGCCTCCCTGTTGTCTTTGCTCAAAATGAATCCAAATCCTGGGAATTTGAGTCCCCATCCCTGGGAGTGTTCCAAAAACACCTGGACGTGACACCTGGGGCCATGGTTTGGTGGTGGCCGTGGTGGTGCTGGGTTGCTGGTTGGACTGGGTGATCCTGGAGGGCTTTTTGCCGTCAATGGGGTTTTCCTCTCTGGTTTTCCAGTCTGTGCTCTCTCCGTCCATCCCGGATCATCCTCCTTGTCCGCATTGGGAATTTCTCTATGAACTATCCAACCCCAGAACCTCCATGGGGCCAGTGAGATGGAAATTCCCTTTGTGGATGGGGTGGACAGTTCCTCTCTCTGTATCCCACTGCAATGTTTGGTGTTACCCCACTGTTGGGTGGCCAGTTCGTGATCCATGGAAATCCCCAGATTTCCCAAAAAATCACCCTTGTGTGCTCACTTTGTGATCCATGGAAATCCTGACATTTTCCCACGAAATCACCCTTGGGATCCATGGAAATCCTGAGATTTTCCCACAAAATCACCCTTGGGATCCATGGAAATCCTGAGATTTTCCCACAAAATCACCCTTGGGATCCATGGAAATCCTGAGATTTCACAAAAACCCACAATTGTGTGCTCGCTTTGTGATCCATGGAAATCCCGAGATTTCCCCAAAACCCACTTTTGTGTGTTCAGTTCATGATCCATAGAAATCCTAAGATTTCCCCAAAAACTACCCTTGTGTGTTCACGTTGTGATCCGTGGAAATCCTGAGATTTCCCAAAAAATCACCCTCGTGTGCTGACTTTGTGATCCATGGAAATCCTGAATTTCCCCAAAAAACCACCCTTGTGATCCATGGAAATCCCAAGATTTCCCCAAAAAACCACCCTTGTGTGCTGAGTTTGTGATTCATGGAAACCGTGAGATTTCCCAAAAAATCACCCTTGTGATCCATGGAAATCCCAAGATTTCCCAAAAAACCACTTTTGTGCGTTCACTTTGTGATCCATGGAAATCCTGAGATTTCCCAAAAAATCACCCTCATGTGCTGACTTTGTGATCCATGGAAATCCTCAATTTTCCCAAAAAACCATCCTTGTGATCCATGGAAAGCCCAATATTTCCCAAACCCCTCCTTTCCAGACCGTATTCATTTCCCTGCTGACCATGCCATGGATTATTCCCGCCTTCCCACTTCACCCATCATTCCTGAAGTGTTTTTTTCCCTTTTTTCTTGTTTTTCCAGACCATTTCTACAATTTATCAAGACCATTTCGACTCCTAATCCCGGCCTCCGAAGCACCTGCAGCCCGGCCCAGCCTGGTATCCGCAGGAATTTTAGTAAGAAAAATCTTATTTTCCATCCTTCAAATCCATTTTAAAGGTTCCAAACTGTGCTGGAGCTCCCGTTTTCCCTTTGGCACTGTGGAGTTGGGTTTGTTGATCCTGGTGGATCATCTCAGGATATCCTGGGGGTGCTCTTCAAATGCTGCAATTTTCCTGGAAAAAGGTCTGAAAGATCCGAAAGGTCCAAAAGATCTAAAAAGTCTGAAAGGTCCAAAAGATACAAAAGATCTGAAAGATCCAAAAGGTCTAAGAGGTCCAAAAAGTCCAAACGATCCAAAAGGTCTAAAAGTCCAAAAGGTCCAAAAGGTCCAAAAGATCCAAAAGATCTGAAAGGTCCAAAAGGTCCAAAAGATCTGAAAGGTCCAAAAGGTCCAAAAGATACAAAAGGTCCAAAAGGTCCAAAAGATCCAAAAGATCTGAAAGGTCCAAAAGGTCCAAAAGATCCAAAAGATCCAAAAGGTCCAAAAGATCAGAAAGGTCCTAAAGGTCCTAAAGATCTGAAAGATCCAAAAGGTCTAAAAGGTCCAAAAGATACAAAAGATCCAAAAGGTCCAAAAGGTCCGAAAAGTCCAAAAGATCCAAAAGGTCCGAATGATCCAAAAGATCCAAAGGGTTCCAAAGGTCTGAAAGGTCCTGAAGGCAATGGGACTCCTTGGGCTGGTGGGATTTGTGTCCCAAAGAGGGGATTTCAGCTTGGAACGTTTGTAATGAAAAATCAGTTTATTTGTGGTGTCAGGGCCTGCTGGTTCTGTGCAGGGTTTGGACTTTGGAGGGGAAGAAGCTGGGATTTTGGGGAAGGAATTGTTCCCTGGGAGGGTGGGCAGGGGCTGGGATGGAATTCCCAGAGCAGCTGTGGCTGCCCCTGGATCCCTGGCAGTGCCCAAGGCCGGGCTGGAGCAGCCGGGACAGTGGGAGGTGTCCCTGGGGTTGGAACTGGATGTGTTTAAGCTCCTTCCAACCCAAACCATTCCATGCCCATCCTCAGAAAATCATCAATTCAGCTTTTCCCCGTGGATTTGGGAAGTTTTGGCTTTTCCTTCGCTCCCCACCTGCCCGGAGCTGCCCTTCCCAAGCCCTCGTTCCCCACGGAGCGTTTGGGGCCGAGACCCCGAGGGCAGAAATGCCAACGGGGTTTTATTTCGGGATCCGAAAGCAGCCGGGGGTGTCCGGGTGGATCATCCACACCCTTGGAATTTCACCCTCTTTCAAACGCTGCGTGGCTGTACCTGCCTCTGTGCAGGTTCATTTTGGGGCAGAAGGCAAGAACTGCAGGATTTATGACTTTCTGAGGAATAAAAGCTTTATTATAGACCAGATTTGTATTTATGAGGCAAAGGGGCAGAGCCACGGGCTGCCCACAGGGACCAAATCCAGTGGGCAGCCACTGCTGGTGTCCCTGGGACTGCCAGGGCTTAGCAAATAAGAAATGAAAACAAAACCAGGACCCCAAAGGTGATCAGGTGCAAATAAACTCAATTAGTTCCTTGTTTTTCCCTCAGGTGGAGTCCAAATCTGGGCTTTGCTGTTGTGTTTGTCAGAGCAGTCTTGGTTTCAGGCCTTCTCATTGGTTTTAAACATTCAAACTTCAACAAAACCCAAAAAATTCCTGCTTGTTTTTCACCTCTGACTTCCTAGGAGTGATCATGGACTGGGATTTTCAGCACCTGTGAAATGCCATTCCCATTTTCGGGGGGAAACTGAGGCACGGGAGGCCAGAGTTTGGCTCCAGGGGTGAGCCGGGTGGGAAGCGCTGATTCCCCGTGACCTGCCTTCCCCAAAGCCACGGGGACTGGAGAGCAAACCAAGATCTGGGAGCAAAGCCTTGCCACTTGGTATTTTTGAGGGCTTAAAAGACATAAAACTGATTTATTTTCAGAGGAAAATCTTGAACTATCCCTGCAGAGAGCACGCAACGTGCTTGGGTTTGTGTTTATTCCCTGCATTTCAGCCAACGGAATTATCCATAATGGGATTTTATCGGGATGTGCTCTCTGCCAGGGTGGTGCTAAAAGCAGGTGCACAAAGGGAATTCTTTTTGAGAGAAGGGGAAAAAAAACCCCTTTGTGGTACCAGTGAATGATTCTCAGCCCTGCAGTAACCCCGATCAGGTTAATTAGGATTAATTTGGCCGCCTGGCTTGTATTTGTGTGGCATAAAAACACGTCTAAGGGGTTTTGTTGACAACCTTTGTAAGTTGTAGTGATATTTTCGAGTTTTTTCACCTGGGCAATGTAAAAATCTCTGTCTGGTTGGGCTTTTAGGGGGAATTCTGCTGCACCCAGCATTTGGAGCCATTAATTCTCCATCTCCTCTTCCATTTCTGTTGTCAGTAAATCCACCTGCTGTCCCCATTCCCGTGTGGAGGGGACCCAGCGCTCCCTGGGTGTCTACAAATTTGATTTTTTGGGGGTTTTTTTTTGAGAATTGTACCAGATCTCCCCTCTGCTCCTGCTCTGCTGCCCCATCCCACACGAGGCCTTTTCCCTGCTGTAATTTTCCACCCGAGTGCCTCACCCAGAGCTGCCTCTTTTCTCACTCGCCCGTGCCGCTGACTTTTCCCCTCACTTCTCCTCTGCCTCTTCCCCTGGCTGTTCTCCATCCCTGGAGAAGCTGCTCGGATTTTCACCCAGCAGATCCTCGCGTGTGCCCGCCCAGGGGGCCCGTGCGGAGCGAGGGCTGCGCGGCAGGAGCTGGCACGGGAGGGAGTTTTCCATCAGCCCCAGCCCCTCCACTCCCGTTTCGGATTTGATTCCTCGCAGAGCTTCAGCCAGACCACGGAGACGGCTCTGGGCTGAAGGAGCAGGAGGTTTTCCCCAGGGAAGGAGCTGTTGGGGGTCTCGGGGCCGGGGGCACTGACAGAGCCTGGTCCTTGTCACCTTCCAAACTCAGCTCGCTGCTCTTTGCCTTTTGGTGTTCGTGGTCACAGGATCCCAAATGTTGGAAAACTCCTCCAGATCATCAAATCCAGCCTGAGACTGAATCCCACCGTGCCCACTGAACCATGTTGGGAAGAACATCCACTCATTATTTGGGCACCTCCAGGGATGGGCACTCCAATCCTCCCTGGGCAGTTCCAGTCCCTGAGCACCCTTTCCATGGGGAAATTCCTGCTGATGCCCACCCTGCCCCTCCCCTGGCCCAGCCTGAGGCCGTTCCCTCTGCTCCTGTCCCTGTTCCCTGGGAGCAGAGCCCGACCCCCCCGGCTGCCCCTCCTGTCAGGGAGTTGTGCAGAGCCACAAGGGCCCCCCTGAGCCTCCTTTGCTCCAGGCTGAGCCCCTTCCCAGCTCCCTCAGGAATTCTCCAGCCCCTTCCCAGCTCTGTTCCCTTCTCTTCACTCGTTCCAGCCCCTCAGGGTCTCTCTTGCCATGAGGGGAACATCAAAAAGTGGGAGAAAATGTGAGGGGAAAAGAGAGTGAGGGAAGTTTGGGGAGGGCTCTGCTGCAGAGCTTTTCCCTTCTGGATCCTCCTTTTCTCCAGGCTGAGCCCCTTTCCAGCTCCCTCAGGAATTCTCCAGCCCCTTCCCAGCTCCCTTCCCTTCCCTGGACTCGCTCCAGCCCCTCCATGTCCGTCTTGTCCTGAGGGGCCCAGAACTGGCCCCAGCCCTCGAGGTGTGGCCTCAGCACAGGGGGACTTCAGGTTTTAATTCAGCTTTTCTCGTCACCCTTGGTTTCACAGGGCCACGAACCTCTGGTGTTTTGTATCCTTCCCATTTGACCTTGCTGGGATTCAGCCCTGTCCTCATGCACGGGCTGGGCAGAGGGCCCAGGGAGGTGCAGAGCGGGCACGGACAGGCTCAGGCTGAGCTCAGGGAAAGGCTCTTCCCCCAGAGGTGCTGGCACTGCCCGGGCTCCCCAGGGAATGGGCACGGCCCCGAGGCTGCCAGAGCTCCAGGAGCGTTTGGGCAGCGCTGCCAGGGATGGACAGGGTGGGGCTGTTGGGGGGTCTGGGCAGGGCCAGGGGCTGGATCAGTGATCCCTGGGGGTCCCTTCACTCAGGATATTCTGTGATCCTGTGACTGCTTTTGCCAAGTGCAGAAGTTTTTGCTGGAGGTGCCAGATCAGGAGCTGTCCCCAGATCTTTGCTGGTTCCACAGTGCCCGTGGCATCTCATTGTCGATGGCATCTCATTGTCGATGGCATCTCAAATCAAGACCCAACATTGCCCCAGAGCCCGTTTCAGCCCCAGGCTTGGCTCTCAGAACCCAAACCCTTCCCCCAAAGTCCCACAGCGCCTTTTCCGCTCACTTTTTAGTGGGAAATGCTGTCATTTCCAAAATCTGCTTTGAATCATCCCTTTACACTCCTCTCTTCAAGCCCTGGCATCTTACTACGCTGGCAGGGAGGTGTTAAGACCAATTTTGGGCTTCCTCCCCAGGTTTTTTGCAGTGTTTTCTCTCAGCCTGGTGCTGGGCAGGAGTCCTGGGGAGGGTGTGAAGTCTCTGTCCCTCGGCAGCCTCTCCCTGCTCTGCCCTCGCCCGCACCAGCGTCGAGGGGATGTTTTTGAACAAGGTACCACACGCTATTTTAAGCAGCTTCTAAAAATAAATCCCTGCCCCGGCTGCTGTTGTGGTGGCAATGTTTTATCTCTTAATTGGGGCTGTTTGCTGAGGGTGATTCATAGAAAGGAGCTGAGCTTTCCAAGTTTTGCCCCGAGGTGAAGCGGCGGAGGTGATTTGCTGATTGTGACGGAGGCCTGCGCAGCCAGGAGGGATTTTTGGATTTTCTCCACGGTTTTTTTTGGCTTTTCCCCTCAGGCTGAAGTGTCACGTTAAACACTGGACAGGTTCTTTCTCCTGGAGCTGGCAGAGCACGTTCTGTGTGGGGACAGTGACCCACAGAGCTTTGGAGAGCCGATGGCGTTGTCACATCGAGTGAGGGGTAACGGCTGAGGGAAGGAATGAGGAAAGGGATCATTCCTCTGGGAATCCAAGCGGAGATTTAAAACTTGGGTGTGCTCAGAGCTACGGGGAGGAAGAGCTGGAGGTGGAGGAAGGCATTTCATGATTATCTGAGGAGCAGGAGGTGACTCAGCCTTCCCACACTGGCACCTAAGTCCTGCTGGGCCCTGTCCAGCTCTGGGCCCCTCACTAGAACAGGGCATGGAGGGGCTGGAGAATTCCTGAGGGAGCTGGAAAAGGGGCTCAGCCTGGAGAAAAGGAGGATGCAGAAGGGAAAAGCTCTGCAGCAGAGCCCTCCCCAAACTTCCCTCACTTTCTTTTCCCCTCACGTTTTCTCCCCTCACAGCAAGGAAGACCCTGAGGGGCTGGAGGAGTCCAGGGAAGGGAACGGAGCTGGGAAGGGGCTGGAGAATTCCTGAGGGAGCTGGGAAGGGGCTNCAGGAATTTCCCCATGGAAAGGGTGCTCAGGGATTGGAACTGCCCAGGGAGGGTTGGAGTGCCCATCCCTGGAGGTGTCCCCAGGAATTCCTGGACGTGGCACTCAGGGCTTTGGGCTGGGGACAAGATCAGGCACAGATTTGATGATCTTGGAGCTCTTTTCCACCCAAATTGTGTGTTCCGTGATTCATCTGTGTTAGATCCCCATCCCTGGAGGTGCCCAAGGAAGGCCTGGACATTGCTCTGGGTCACAAGGTGGGGATCAGGCACAGGCTGGACTCGGTGATCCTGGAGCTCTTTTCCAACCTAAAAGATTCTCTGATTCACGCCCTGGGGGGAACAGCTTCCTTGCTGCAGCTCCCAGCTCCCAGATTTGTTCTTTTTGATGTTCAGTAGAACAAATCTTCACTGCTGAGCCACTCATGGTCACCCCAGCCTGGCCAACCACTCCCAGAGCAATCTCCGGCCTCTTGCCCAGCCCCGGGATGTTCCCTCTGCAGGGGTCAGTGCCCACTTGGGGATGCTTTAGGGCTGGATGTGAAATAAGGAGAACCAAAAGAGCTGGAGGGAGCTGAGGTTCCCCGAGCTGCTCAGATCCCGGTGCTGGTGGGGTTTGTGTGCTCGGGAGAGGGACAGGACCCCAAGGGTGCTGTGCTTGAAAGGCCAGAACCTCCAGAGCCGTGATCTCCTGTGGGACAGCGCTGGGGACAAACAATCCCCACGCTGAGGGCAGCGCTGGCGTTGCTCTTCACGGAGATGTGGAGGCTTGGCTTGGTTTGGACTGCCAGGAAATGCTTCTCCAGGATCCCGTGTTTCAGCCCCGACACGGGAATGACGCGTTTCTATTTTTGTGGGGCTGTTTGGGATTCGCTGGTGTTGGATTTGGGATGCTGGGATAAAATGGGTTGTTCCATAAACGTGCTAGGTTTTGAACTGGCAGCAGGTGCTGCAGGCACGAGGTGACCCAAGGGGTTTGTCACCATGGGCCTGACAGCTCCAGGGGATGAGGGAACACCTGTAGGGTGTTCACAGGGACAGCCTGGGGTCCTGGAAGGTGTGGGGTCACCTTTGCTGCACCCAGCTCACCTTCCCTGCACCCACCTAAGGTGCTCTGGTGCTGCCAGTGGTGGGCCCAGCGCTGACCAAACAGGTTGTGCTTGGTCCCTTCCTCTTGCAGGAACAATCCAGGGTGTCCTGTGCCCTCTCTGGGGGAGCCTCTGCCTCACCTGGGCAAAGGGAACCTGAACCTCCCCTGTGCCCTCACCTGGGCAAGGGGAACCTCCCCTGTGCCCTCACCTGGGCAAGGGGAACCTGAACCTGCCCTGTGCCCTCACCTGGGCAAAGGGAACCTGAACCTCCCCTGTGCCCTCACCTGGGCAAGGGGAACCTGAACCTGCCCTGTGCCCTCACCTGGGCAAAGGGAACCTGAACCTCCCCTGTGCCCTCACCTGGGCAAGGGGAACCTCCCCTGTGCCCTCACCTGGGCAAAGGGAAACTGAACCTGCCCTGTGCCTCACCTGGGCAAAGGGAACCTGAATCTCCCCTGTGCCCTCACCTGGGCAAGGGGAACCTGAACCTGTGCCCTCACCTGGGCAAGGGGAACCTGAACCTGCCCTGTGCCCTCACCTGGGCAGAGGGAAGCTGCCCTGTGCCCTCACTGGTGCCCCGGGCAGAGGGAAGCAGAAGCTGAGCCAGAGCTGTGGCCCAGTCGGTGTCCGGGGGATGCTGTACCAAACACTGAAGTTGTGAACGAGGATTTTCTTCTCCTCTGAACCTGCTGTGGGGCAGATTTGGGGCAGGTTTGTGCTTCCTGAGGAGGCAGAGCGGAGTGGGGGCTGCACTGACAGCCCTGTGTGCCCCAGGAAAGAGAATCAAAAATACCCTGAGCAGGGAGGGACCCCAGGGACCACCCAGCCCACAGAGACACCCCAAGAACCCCACCCTGTGACACCAGAGATGGCCACGAGCCCTGGCCCTGTGGAGATGTGCCCAGCTCACTGCAGAACAACAGGAAAAGCCGTCAGAGGGCTGGGAAGTCGTGTGGTGATGGCACAAACCCCAGAGGGATCCTGCTCTCCGCCAGGCCCTCGGGGTGTCAGTGCGGGGTGTTGGTCCGGACGCTGCCCCCTCCTCCCTGCTGGGGTGCAGGTGCCTTTCAGGGGGTGAGAGCCCCCCAGAACCTCTCCTCTGAGCCTTCTGGGTGCCACCAACCTGCAGCAGGCAGGCAGAGGTGCTCGGTGCCTCCTGGAGCGGCGAGGAGGCCGCAGCTGGAGGGAGGAAACCATCGCTGCTTGTTTACCCCGTGCTGCCTCCGGATGGAAAGAAAGGGTTTATGGTGATCAAAGCAGGCAAAACAGGACGTCAGGGCCGAGCTCTCGTCAGGCACTGCTGCTCCAGGCTCCTGGGTTTCAGCTGCACTACGGGAACGGGGCGTTTCTGGTGTTGTCAGGCTGCCCAGGGTTTGCTGGCGTTGGATTTGGGATCCTGGGGTTTGTTTAGCTCTGAGCTGGCAGCGGGGAAAGGAGCAGAGGGTCAGTTTAGGGCTAGTTCTGACTTTAATTGCTGTGCATTTCAGGAATAGCTGCCTCAAAGGCAGCGGAAACTGATAAAAAATCAGAATTGTTACCAAGGCAAGAGGGTGCCAGAGGCTGAGGCTGGGCAGAGGGGAACCGGGTTTGTTTGCAAGGGTTCAGGCTCTTTAAAACGGAGTTTCCTTCATTCATCTTCATTAAGGAAATGACACTCAGAGCGAAAATGAAACACCCCAGGGAAATAAAACCGCTCCAGCTGTGGAGGAGATCTGCCCAGAGCTGCAGTGCAGCCCTTTTGGATGAGTTTGTTCCTTGCATTTCCTCGTGGGGAGGGGAACGAGACCCTCCCCATCCCTGGGAGTGTCCCAGGCCAGGCTGGACACTGGGGCTGGGAGCAGCCTGGGACAGTGGGAGGTGTCCCTGCCAGGGGGTGGGATTTAGGGTCCCTTCCAACCCAAACCATTCCAGGATTCTGGGATTCTATGATTCAATGATTCAATAATTCAGTGGTTCAGTGATTCAGGGATTCAATGATTCCACAGCTCTGTGATTCTGGGATGCTGTAATTCTGTGATTCTATGATTCTATGATTCCATGATTCTATGATTCAACAATTCAATGATTCAATAATTCAATGATTCAATTATTCAGTGATTCCATAATTCCATGATTCTATGATTCCATGATTCCATGATTTTATGATTCTGATTTTATGATTCAATAATTCAATGATTCAATAATTCAATGATTCAATTATTCAGTGATTCCATAATTCCATGATTCTATGATTCCATGATTCCATGATTTTATGATTCTGATTTTATGATTCAATAATTCAGTTATCCTATGATTCAATTATGCAAGGATTCCATGATTCTGTGATTCAATACTTCAATGATTCCATGATCCAGTGATTCAATGATTCAATAATTCAGTGATTCCATGATTCCATAATTCTATAATCCTGTGATTCTATGATTCAGTGATTCAATAATTCAGTGATTCAATGATTCCATGATTCAATGATTCCATGATTCTATGATTCAATAATTCAGAGATTCCATGATTCTATAATCCCGTGATTCTATGATTCAATGATTCCATAATTCAGTGATTCTATGATTCTGTGATTCTATGATTCAGTGATTCCATAATTCAGTGATCCAGTGATTCTGTGATTCTATAATTCTGTGTTTCTATAATTCTGTGACGCCATGATTCAATAACTCAGTAATTCAATGATTCAGTGATTCCACAAATCGATGATTCTGTGATTCCATGATTCTATAATTCCGTGGTTCTGTGACCTCGCAGAGCAGGCAAGAGATTGAAACCGGAGAGAAATGGGGAAAACCCCCCGAGCCCCTGTTCGTGCTGGAGTGACGAGCTCTGTTTAGCTCAGCAGGACGTTGGGGACATCAGTGGCCACTTTTGTGCCCCGGTGCTGCTTGGTCGGGGTTGGGGCAGTGCAGGGACTGGGGGAAACCCCACTGGCAGAGCGTTAATCCCAAATTAATCCTGTCTTAATCCTGGTTTAGTCCTGGCAGAATCCTGGCAGAATCCTGATTTAATCCTGGCAGAATCCCGTTTTAATCCTGGTTTAATCCCGGCATAATTCCGACATAATCCTGGCATAATCCTGACATAATCCTGACATAATCCCGGCATAATTCTGGCAGAATACTGATGTAATACTGACGTAATCCTGACATAATCCTGGCATAATTCTGGCATAATCCTGGCATAATCCTGGCAGAATACTGATATAATCCTGACATAATCCTGGCATAATCCTGACATAATCCTATCATAATCCTGTCATAATCCCGACATAATCCCATTATAATCCTGACATAATCCCACATAATCCTGACATAATCCCGACACAGTCCCGACATAATCCTGGCATAATCCTGACATAATCCCAGCACAATCCTGACATAATCCTGCCCTAATCGCCCCCTTCTCCTGGGAGAGGAGCTTTCCTGGGGTGAGAGCCGGGGCTGTGTGTGCCGGCAGGGGAACAAACGGGAACAAACAGCCTGGCAGGGAGAAAAGCCCTCCCTGAGCACTGTCCCCGGGACAAGAATGCTCGTGTTACCCACAGCGAGGGCTCTCTGCGCTGCTGGGAAAGCTCTGGAGCTGCTGCTCGGGGCTGCCCTTGCTCGGAGGGCCTCCCAAAACTGTGCTCTCTGCCCGATGTGCCACCCAGGCGGAGCTGCCACCATCCCTGCCCCTCTGGGCTCGCTTTCCAAACTGCTGGCACAGCCCTGCGGAGCCACTGCTTTGAAACCAGCAGCCCACCCTCCCAGCCCCCCAGTTTGTGCCCTGGGCAGCTCCCAGTGGGGCTGGGGGTGCTGTGGGGCTGGACTTTGGGTCCTGGGCTTTGTGTGCTCTGATCTCGGACCCAGAGCTGGCCAAGGGAGGGATTGTCCCCCTCTGCTCTGGGCTGGGGCGGCCTCGCTGCAGTGCTGGGGGAGTTTGGGGTGTAAGAAAGATCTAAAGGTGTTTAGGAAGTGTCCAGAGGTGGGACAAGGGGATGGGGAAGGGGCTGGAGGGGCAGCTGAGGGCACTGGGTGTGAGCAGCTGGAGCAGAGGGCACCGAGGGCAGAGCTCAGGGATCTGCAGCTCCTCCCGAGGGCAGCTCCGATCTCTGCTCTGGGACAGGGACAGCGCCCAGGGAACGGCCGGAGCTGGGCCAGGGCAGGCTCAGGCTGAGCTCAGGGAAAGGCTCTTCCCCCAGAGGTGCTGGCACTGCCCGGGCTCCCCAGGGAATGGGCACGGCCCCGAGGCTGCCAGAGCTCCAGGAGCGTTTGGGCAGCGCTGCCAGGGATGGACAGGGTGGGGCTGTTGGGGTCCAGGAGCTGGACTGGATGTTCCACTATTTAAGAACGTAATTTTAAAAATCTTGGTGCTCCAGACCAAAAAAAATTCCAAATTTTGCCATTGGCAGCCAGCCAGATGTGGCTACAGGAATGTCAAATACTTTGCAAAGAATAGAAATTTATTATTATCATTATTATATCTTTTCCTTTGACCTTCAGCACTGCAGGCCCTCCGTGAGCAGAGAAAATGGTGATGGTTTCTGGTTTCTGACCATTGCTGCTCATCAAAACCCATTCCAGGGCCACAAACCCAGCTGCAGCCAGAGGGTCAGTGTGAGATGCACAGAGGGCTGGTTGAGAAGGAGCAGGTTTCCAGGAATTCCCCAGGTTTTGGTTTCTGCCAGGCCTAAAATGCAAGAAATGCTTCTCTGACCCCAAAATGATCTCCAGCAGCAGCTGTAGGGGAATTACAACAGGGATTGCTGGGTTTAGGGCGGGCCCACAGAGGTCTGTCCTTGGGCTTTGGGAGCTGGGGTGTTTCTCCTCGAAGAGCAAAAGCAACAACAACAAAAAGCATCTGGTGTTGAGCTGGAGAGGTCTGGGCAGTGAAGGCAGACAAAAAAAGCCTCGAAAAAAAGGGAACAGAATCTCAGCAGAGAAGAAATCAATCACCGGAACATCCTCAGCCAGAGCTGCTGCTTCTGCCACCGTTTGTAGTCTTTAAATCCAGACTATTTTCTATTTTCATACAAGAAATTGAAGCCTAAGGATGAGTCTTGAGCTCGATGCAGAAGCACCTGGGGGGTTCTGCAGCCTGGGTGTAGCAGGTCAGGCTTTGTCAGTGCTGGTCCTGGGCTCAGTGTCTGAGGGTCTCTGAGGAGCCTCTGGGGTTGTGGCACCACTTCTTGAACCACCAATCTTTTCATCTTCCTGTGAACGCTGATTCCAAAACATCAAGGGCCTTGACTGCAGCAGAGTTGCTTTGCTGGAATTCCCTCTCTGCAGTGCCCCATAAATTTGAGCAGCGGCGTTTTTGCTGCTCAGTCTGGGGCTCGGAGGAGTTCCCAAGATAAATCCCGGGCCACTTTCACTCCAGTTCATCGCCGTTGGTGATTTTAGGGAGTTTAAGGCAGCTCCTGCACAGCTCACAAAGCAAAAGCTGAGACCTGCAGGGGCTCCAGGGGTTCTTCTGCCCCCTGGGCAAACAACCAACCTCTTGTGCCATGATCCTTTATAATCTGACACATTTTGGGGTGATGATGTTGGTAGTTCTGAGCCCCTTCCCTTGAACTCCAGGTGTGGATGTAAGGCTGACACTTCTGCTGGGGGAAGGAACGGGATCTTCCAAACTGACTTTTAGGAGGGAAAATAAACACCAAGCCCAAAAGGGACCAAAAACCCTTTGAAAATAAAGGCATTATAGGCTCACAGAGTGGTTTGGGCTGGAAGGGACTTAAGGACCACGAGCAGGGACCCTTTCCATTATCCCAGGCTGCTCATGTGGGACGTTTCTCTTTTTGGGTGTGAGGTCAGAGTTCTGCTCATCTCCCCAAGCACCCTCGCTGTGCCGCCCGAGCAGGGCCGTATTTGCAGCTCTCCTTGCCCACGAACGAGAGGAAAATCCTGCAAAGCTTTCGGAAACCCAAGGCTGTAATTCCGCGTCCCTCCTCAGCGAGCTCCTGCCCGGTGACCCCACCGCTGGGTTCCCCGGCCTTGCCCGCTGTGGCTGCGGGGTGAGCGGCTCTGCAGGGCTCTGGGGTTTCCTGCAGCCCCGGGGATGATTCAGCACCTTGCAGGCAGCTCAGCTCGGGCTGTTTTGGGGTGCCAGCACCATTCTTGCAGCACCACCTTCTGGTGCTCAGCCCCGCGCGGTGCGGCCCGTGGAGCAGCGCAGGGAGCTGCTGCTGCCTGCCAGGCCACCGGGGAAACTCCTGGGTGGCTCCTGGCCAGATCCCGAGGGGCTGCAGCGCTCCTGGGGGAACCTGAGCCAGGCTCAAGCTGTGTTTTCTGCAGGGTTTCCGAGCCCCGGGGTGCTGGAGGTGCACGGGAGGTGTGGGACCACATCCTGCCCGCACCCCGGAGCCTCCGCTGGGGAGAGAATCGCTGAGCTGCAGGGTGCAGAGCAGACCCGGGAGCCTCCTGCCCTTTCTCACCATCCCACGGGGGAGTTTCCTCCTGCTGCCCCGCATTTTCCCACCCCGTCACCTGTTGGTCACCGGTTGGTCACTGGTTGGTCACTGGTTGGTCACTGGTTTGTCACTGGTTGGTCACTGGTTTGTCACTGGTTGGGTTTAATGGCTCGCCCCGGGCACAGGTCCCGGTTTTATCACCCTGCACAGTCTGGAGCTGCTCAGGGCGGCTCTCCCTGTGCCAGCTGCTCTGTTTAAGCCCTGAACTCCTCCTCCAGCCCCAGCCCCGCACTGAGATCTCCCAGTTCCCCTCCCTGACTGGATGAGATGGAGCTGCCTGTTCGGGGACACTCTGTGACCTCACCCCACACCTCTCCAGGGCCTGTCCCGCTGCTCTGTCCCTGCTGTGACAGAAATGTCCTCATCCCACACCTCCCTGGCCCTGTCCCCTCTGCCTTGTCCCTGCTGTGACAGAAATGTCCTGTTCAGGGGGCTCAGCCACCTCATCCCACACCTCCCTGGGCCTGTCCCNCCACACCTCCCTGGCCCTGTCCCCTCTGCTCTGTCCCTGTTGGGACAGAAATGTCCTGTTCAGGGGGCTCAGCCACCTCATCCCACACCTCCCTGGGCCTGTCCCACTGCTCTGTCCCTGCTGGGACAGAAATGTCCTCATCCCACACCTCCCTGGGCCTGTCCCGCTGCTCTGTCCCTGCTGTGACAGAAATGTCCTGTTCAGGGGGCTCAGCCACCTCATCCCACACCTCTCCAGGGCCTGTCCCACTGCCCTGTCCCTGCTGGGACAGAAATGTCCTGCCCAGCAGCCCTGCAGACACAAAACCCCTGGCTCTGTGCAAGCCCTGAGCTCTGCTCTCTGCCTGTCAGGGCCTGCAGCCGTCCTTCGTTTGCTGCTCAGGCACCAAACAGGAATGCTGGCCCCTGGAGAGGGTTTTTTTTTGTACTTTTAACACTTTTTTTAACCTTTCCTAAAGAGGCTGGAGGCAGTTTCAGACTTGCCTGGTGTCCAAACATTGCTCTGCACACGGAGGGAGAGGCAGAGGTCCTGTTACAGCTCTTGCTGCTTCTCCAGGGGTGGATTTGGCAGGGAATTGTCTCCCTCCAGACCCAAACCCAGCTCGTTTGGGATTGCTCAGGGGTCTCTGTGCTGAGGGAAAAGTGCTCAGAGCTGCTTTGCAGCAGCCCCTTGAAGAAGGAGTCCCTGCTTGGAGGTTCAGGGCTGTGCTTTGTAAATGGGATTTTGGGGGAAAAAAATTGTTCTGCTCTGGGATAGACCAGGAAAAGCCCATTGGGAATCCAGCTGTGAGGATTCCTGGGTTTTATGAGGGAATCTGAACAAAATTCAAAAACCTGTGCTGTTTCTCACACTGGCACAGTTGGGAGGGGATGGACACTGGCTGAGGATCCACTTTGCCAGCAGTTGATATTTTAAGTGTTTTTATTTGGTTTGTTTATTTATTTTTTTTAAAGCACACACTTAATCTCAAGTTCAGATGTGTGGCTGCTCATGCTCTTTGACTGAGGGATTTCTTGTTTGCTTTAAAATAATGATTTTTTGGGGATCTCTCAGCTGTTCCATCAGAGATTTCAGTTTAGGGAGGGTTTTTGAAGCATTCTTCAGGAGGATTTTTGGATCGGTAGCTGAGCACATGAGTAATTTCTGGCTTTGGCTTCTCTGCAGGTTTCAGATCTGCTTTTTCTAAAAATTTCTTAGAAAAAGGTAACACACATTTAAATAAATACAACAGATTGGATCCGTTAAGGCAAATATTTGTCCATTTTTTCTTGACAAACACATTAAAATCCTTTAAAAATAGCCCTAACTGAATGTTTTGAAGGCTGTTTTTTATTGAGCCCTGTGCTAAGCTGAAGGAATATGCTCTCAGATTTCCTGGATGTCTATCCACAGGGATATATATCCACTGTCATTGCTAGGGATGTGGGACCAGGCTTCCAAAAATATTTATTTGCCTTGAAATCTTTGATATTCGACCTGCAGATCATTTCCTTGATGCCTGAGCCCTGATGAGCTCAGCTGAGAAGTGCTGGGAAGTGTTTTCAAGGTGTTTTTGGTCGCCAGTGTGAGCTCGTTTCTAATGAAACAGGAGCTCACACCTTATCTCATTAGAGGCGTGACAATAAATGTGCACAGCCCTGGCTGGTTCTTGGAAATGAATTCCCTGAGTCTGGCAGGGTTAGAAAAGGGGGTTTGGTGTCGCTGAAGGGTCTCGTTCTCCTGGTCCACATGAAGATGTCACTTTGCTCCTGGCTTGGATGTGTTGGGATAATTTATCCGGTCCCTGGGCGTGACAGCAGCAGCTACAGCTGGGATGTTGCCAGGAGGGACAGGCTGGACCTAGGATGGGTTTCCTTTTGGCTCAGAGGAAGTTCTGGAACCTCCCAGCTGCTTTTGGCCTCAGTGGTGACTCTTGGGGTCACCTCTCCATTCACCCTCTGCAGGTGCCTTCACCACAGAAAGATCAGTGGTCAATAAAGGCACCAAAATCGAGTTGTTTCTCATTAATCTGTGGCTGCCCCATCCCTGGAAGGTCCCAGGCCAGGTTGGCCAGGGCTTGGAGCCACCTGGGATTGGGAAGTGGAGTTTGGTGTCGCTGAAGGTTCTCGTTCTCCTGGACTGNGGTCGCTGAAGGGTCTCGTTCTCCTGGTCCACATGAAGATGTCACTTTGCTCCTGGCTTGGATGTGTTGGGATAATTTATCCGGTCCCTGGGCGTGACAGCAGCAGCTACAGCTGGGATGTTGCCAGGAGGGACAGGCTGGACCTGAGTTTCCTTTCAAATCAAAGTTTTGGAACCCCCCAGCTGCTTTCGGCCTCAGTGGTGACTCTCAGGGTCACCTCTCCATTTGCCAGCTCCACCTGCAGGTGCCTTCAGCAGCAAAGATCAGTGAACAACAAAAAGCACCAAAATCGAGTTGTTTCTCATTAATCTGTGGCTGCCTCATCCCTGGAAGCATCCCAGGCCAGGTTGGCCAGGGCTTGGAGCCACCTGGGAGAGTGGAAGGTGTCCCTGGGGACTGGATGAGCTTTAAGGCCCCCCCAAGCCAAACCATTCCACAATTCCACGTCCAAGTAAAAATCCAGCAGGTGGATGCAGCAAACAACAAATCCTTGACATGAGCTCTTCCCTTGGGGTTTTCCAACTGAAGATCACCATTCCCACACTGGGATTTTGTTGGGAATGGGGTGAGACTGGGGGTCTCTCCTGGGGCGGATCCTCCTGCTCATCCTCACCCCAGCCCCTCCCCTGACCTGCAGACGCTGTGGTGGCCTCGTGGGGCTTTGTCCTTCTGGACTCTGTTCCCACTTGGAGCCCTCAAACCCTTACAGGGATAAAGGGAAGGAAAACGTCAGGAAGTGGCATTGGAGCAAGGAGCAAGGAAAAGGCAGCACCAGGATTCTTGGGGTTTAAATTAGCATTTAAATCTTGGAATGGCTGTTCCATCCCAAGCACAGGCAGGAGCCTCCAGGTTCTTATTTCGATAAAGAATTGTTCAATTAATGATCGCTCTTTGTCCTGCAGCTTTGCTCAGGAGATGTGTCCCATGAAAGGGCAGAGCTCTGCCCCATCCAAAGCCACCTCAGGTGTCCCAAAGAGCCACCCCAGTCCACTGAGAGCAGAAGATGCTGGAGGAAATATTTGGTCAGGCTGCATCGCTGTGTAGGAGTCAGGAATGGGGAATTTCTGAGGGATGCCGTGGGATTGAAAGAGTGGAGACTCTCTGGTGCAGAGAGGAGATCCTGCCTGGGGTTCTGGGGCTGTCCAAAATCCTGCTCTGGGTTTTCTCCCGCTCCCCCAGCCAGCGCTGGGCTGTGGATTCCTGAGGAGCAGGTTTATGAGGGGAAAAACCAGGAGAGAGGGACGCGCAGCCAACGGGGTCCCTACACAAATATTTGCCTTCATCTACAAGCAGGATCTGTTAGGAAGAGGCCAATCACCTGGAAATGCCCCAAAACACGCTCTGGTGCTCGTTAAGCCCCGGCTGCCTGGCACAAGGTGGATTTTTGTGTGTGCAGAAACAAGGGAGGTCTGTGGAGCCGGCGATGACAGGGGAGCAAACACTGCCCAGACTTGACTCTGCTCTCCCCGCACAGCTCCCGACATTCCCGCCAAACTCAGTCATGCTTTTCCTCCCTTTCCTGCTAAACAAACGCCTATCTTGATTTAAAGTTATTTCTGCTCTCTCTGTGCACTCCAGAGCTCTAAAACGTGAGGTTCTGGTGTGGGGAACATCAGGATCCTCCGAGGGGGACAGGTCCTCACGCCCTTCCCAGCTGCGTGAATTTGGGATCGGCCTAGAATTGCCCGGAATTGGGATTTGGCTTGGAATTTTTTAATCAGAATTGCACGTGGAGGGGAGTGTGTGCACAGGCAGCTCAGGATATAAATATATATATATATAAATAAATATNACGCTATGCTTTGGAAATGAGGGTTTGGGGATGGAAAAACTCCACCTCTTGCAGCTGGCTCTGTGTTCCCTGGAGAATCCCTTTCCAGCAGCTCCACCTTGCCTGGGAAAATATTTACCTGGAGAAAAGCTGTGTTGATGAACCCAGTTCTCCCCCAGTTCCCCAGCCACGGAGCGGGAACACAGCCGGGGCTTTGTGGGGCTGAGGGTGGCACTGGGGACAGGCGGGGACCTGCTCACTGTGCCCAATTCCCGTTCCTGGCTTTGTCACCGTTTCTCTTATGTGACAAAATGAAAATGAATTTCAGGATGTGCTCCCTGCGAGGCTCTGGAAAAGGGAAATTCCCAGCCTGGAGAAAGGATCAGGAACTCTGGGTTTGCCCACAGGGAGTAAAGGGATAATTTTCTTCTCTTTCTGCCTTTCTTTTCATTGAGGATAGGGAAAACCCCATTGCCTTTGGTCCCAAATCGCTTGGGGAAGTTCCCTTGTTGAATTTCCGCTCAGATTCCAATTATTTTTTCATTTCAACAGAAATCTTGCAGCATCTCCACTGTATATTTAATTGAGTAAGATACAGGCTGGCATAACACAGCTCTGCGTGTGGATGCTGTGTCTAGAGAGTGGAAAATCTGATTTGTTTTGATTTTCAGGGGCTGCACACACAGGTGCAGGAATTCCCAAGCGAAAAATTCCCAAGCAAAAATGCTTTTACACCATCCTAATTGAGGAAATTTACAATATATTTGCATTTTTACAGCCCCTTCTATCCTTTAGAGCACTTGGGAACTCCGTTAACTCAAAGCTGGAATTCCCAAGCTGGAATTATGTGCATGGAGAGAGGGAAAGGAAAAATTCCTGCCCAGCAGGCTGGGGTTGCCCAGAGCATTTTATGGCATCTTTAATGGTCTGGCCACAAATTTCAATCCCAAATTTTAAACGCTGGGAGCCCTGATGTGGCTGCTCCTGGTGGGTAGGACTGGATTCCCCTCCAGAATTCCTAGGAAAACATCAATATTCCAGATGCTGATGTGTCTGGGGAGATCATAGGATCTGGAATCACAGAACCATGGAATGGTTTGGGCTGGAAGGGACCTTAAATCCCACCCAGTGCCACCCCAGGGACACCTCCCCCTGTCCCAGGCTGCTCCAGCCCCAATGTCCAGCCTGGCCTTGGGCACTGCCAGGGATCCAGGGGCAGCCACAGCTGCTCTGGGAATTCCATCCCAGCCCCTGCCCACCCTCCCAGGGAACAATTCCTTCCCAAAAGCACCGAAATGGCTCTCCTGTTTCGTTTCAAACCCCTTGTCCTGTCACTCTGCCCCGTAGGACGCTGATCCCTCCTCTATGAGCCCCTTCCAAGCACCAGGAGGCCGCACCGAGATCTCCCCGGAGTTCTCTCTTCTCCAGATCCTTGGCTCTGCCTGTCCCAGGTTGTAACTCCACCTTTTATTCACCTTCATCCCTCTTTTCTTTGCTTGAGGGCACAGAGAAAAGCCGAGCACGCCGAGGGGGCGAAGCTGTCCGTGTTTTCTGTGGGAATTCTCTGTGTGAGGGCGCTGGAGCCACGGGAGCGGCACTCGGGAGGCTCTGGAGGAGCTCTGAGGTTGTGCCCTGTGTGTTTTTGGCTGTTGGACGTGGCAGATGTGAGGATCCACATTTTCCTGGCTGCTTTTCCAGCGCCTCCCTCACCTCCACCAGTGCCTGGCATTCAATCCCTGGAAAGATGCAGCCCTTGGCACATCCCGGGACTTTGCTGAAACCCTGCAAACTCACTTTGTTTTCTCGCACGGGGAAATGACAAAACCCCGTAGATATTCCACTTTTTTTATTTTTTTTTTCAAATACAAAGCAGAAAACATTAAAAGGAAAAAAAACCCCAACCTCAGTAACTGTGTGTGGAGCTGCCAAACCAGAGCCCCAAGCCCGGAGCCGTGCCAGGGACTGAGCGCAGAGATGAAGCCGTGGGTGGGTTCTGGCCCAGGTCCCCCCGTGCCATCCAGGGAACGGGGAGGAGCTGCCAGCAGCAGAGCCTTGGCTGGGGCAGGGGCTGCTCCTGCTGCCAGCTCCTCTGGGCCCTGCTGGGGCTTCCCTGGAGCTGCTGTGCCCGGGCACCTTCGGCTGCCAACACCCCCGTGTGCGTGCCAGGACGGGGGGCTGGCGGATCTGAGGCTGAACCATCCCCTTGTCCTCAGGGAGTGATGCCTCAGGTTTAACTCTGATATTTTCCAACCCTGCATTGCCCAGTGTGTAACTCTGGAGTTTCTGTGCCCTGCTGCCTTCAGCTCTCTGCTCATCACAAACCTCTCTGGGGCTGCTCTCCAAGGACACCCAGGCTGGGCAGGCCCAGAGCCTCTGAAGGGGGGCGAGCTGAGGGGAAATTACATCATTAGCTAAAGTTTTAATTGGCGAATTTATGCTGATATGCAAATGGACCAAACCTATAAAGGTGTGGGGAACTCGTGACTCGGGGTCCATCTTGGGGTCCAGCTTGGAGCCCTTGGCTCCCCAGGGTGCACCTTTGAAGGCCTTTCGAATAAATACCGACC
>VZRO01005674.1:92094-112756 GCA_013397915.1 Daphoenositta chrysoptera
GCTGCTCCTCTGAGGTGGCACTGGGGTCTCTGCACGTTCTGAGCTGCTCCTCTGAGGAGGCACGGGGATCTCTGGACACTCTGAGCTGCTCCTCTGAGGTGGCACTGGGGTCTCTGCACACTCTGCGCTGCTCCTCTGAGGTGGCACTGGGGTCTCTGCATGTTCTGAGCTGCTCCTCTGAGGTGGCACTGGGGTCTCTGCACACTCTGGGCCCAGCCCACTCTTCCTCCCACGGACTGAGCTCAGCCGTGGGCCAACGAGAGGGACACCACCAAAATTCCAGACTCCCCAGCCCACTGTGAGTAACCTCTGCTTTCCCACCCCGGGGCCTTCCCCTGCCCTTCGCCGTGGGCTCCACCTGGGAGCAGGACCTGCCTTGCTCTGTGTCCAGTTTATTTTGCTTTCACGTCAATTAATTTGAGAAACTTCTGCCTCGTGAGTCCTCCCAGTGCTGCGTTTTTGTATTTCTGAGGTGATTTCAGGGGGTCTGGCCCTGCTGCTGTTTGCATGAAATCCCTCTCTTCATCAATCACTTCATTTGTTCAAATTTGGGATCTCCCATGACCTCCAGGTAGCACCAAACTCCACCCCGTGCTTCTCACATCTGGTTTTATACACGGGCTCCAGGTTTTTTGTAAGAGCTGAGGAATGCCATCAGCTACTGCAAAAAAAAATGGGATTTGTTTTGCCCCCAGATGTGCATCTCCAGATTAATTAATCCCTAATTAAAAGGGGTAAATGTTGGATCCTCCCACAGGCAGGGCATGTTAGTGGCTGCCAGTTCCCTCAGTGGAACAGAAAGAGGAGCTGGTGCTGTGCCTGCTTCCCTCACTTGCACAAAATTTGGAAGATTTAAAGTATATTTTAAAAATGTCAAATGTGGTTGGTCATTAAATTTAACGTTTATTTAAAGAATGTCAAATATTGTTGGTCATTAAATTTGTCTAAAATTTGGCCTCACAGTTGTCATGACCAGTAAGGAGGTGGATTTTCCAGCAGCCCACCAGGCATTCCTCATAAGCCTGGCACCCCTAAAAATGGGTTAAATTTGGTGTATAGAGAGAGGAAATTGCTGCTGTGGTTTGGAAGAGTGTGGGAAAGGCAGGGCTGTGACAGCTTCCCACAAATCCCACTGGAAAATCCTGATGTCTTCTCAGTGATGTTCCCACCTGGAGCTCGGGTGTCAGGCCCAGCATTCCTCATCCCGTGCAGGAGGGGTTTCAGCCCCAGGTCTGGTGGGGAAGAGCTTCTGTGGGGGGCGATGGTCCCGGGCCTGAGGCTGGGCACTGCTCACAGGCCTCAAAGCCTCCAGGAGGGCTTGGGAGAGGTTCAGGACTGGGAGAGGTTCAGGACTGGGAGAGGTTTAGGATTGGGAGAGGTTTAGGACNGGAGAGGTTTAGGATTAGGAGAGGTTTAGGACTGGGAGAGGTTTAGAACTGGGTGAGGTTTAGATTTGGGAGAGGTTTAGGTTTGGGTGAAGTTTGGGATTGGGTGAAGTTTAAGACTGGGAGAGGTTTAGGTTTGGGAGAAGTTTATGTTTGGGTGAAGTTTAAGATTGGGAGAGGTTTAGGATTGGGTGAAGTTTAAGATTGGGAGAGGTTTAGGATTGGGTGAGGTTTGGGATTGGGTGAAGTTTAAGATTGGGAGAGGTTTAGGTTTGGGAGAGGTTTAGGACTGGGAGAGGTTTAGGCCTGGATGAGGTTTGGGATGGGGGAAACGTGTGCCTGGCCCTCCTTGCACGATTGGTTTCGGCCATAATAAGGTAATTCGGAACCCCCACAACTGTGACTTCCTAGAGGAGCATTTTTCTGAGCGTTTTATCTCAGGCTTTAGGGTAAGACTCTGGTCCCATTAAAATCAGAGGGAATTCTGTCCCTGATTTCTTCCTTCGGAGTGGCAGCCTTTGTTTCTGGTGCTGGGAATGCAGCGGGCGTTCCTGCTCGTGTTCGCTCTGCTGCATTTCAAGTGAAACCCTGAGAAATCCCGTTTGAATAGAAAGAAGAGCTGGAATCCCCAGTTCAGTGCCTGTGCCCCGCGCTGGGCCGCAGCCAGGCCATGGCAGCAGCTGGAAACCCCCTGCCAGACAATCCGTGGGGCTTTTTCCTTCAGGATTCGCTGTGGTTGTGCCAGTGCTGTGCTCGGGATGCTGAGGGAAAAATAGTGCAGGGTTGGAGAATCATGGAATATCCAGGGCTGGAAGGGACCAAGGATTATCAAATCCTGCCCAGACACCCCAAATCCCACCCTGGGCATCCCTGGCAGCTCTGTCCAAGGTTGGACATCGGGGCTGGGAGCAGCCTGGGACAGTGGGAGGTGTCCCTGCCATGGCAGGGGTGGCACTGGCTGGGATTTGAGGTCCCTTCCCACCCAAATTGTTCTGTGATCCTACAATTGAGATTGGCAATGTCACCGAATCTCAGAATATCCTGAGCTGAAGGGACCCCCAGGGCTCACCCAGCCCAGCCCCTGGCCCTGCCCAGACCCCCCAACAGCCCCACCCTGTCCATCCCTGGCAGCGCTGCCCAAACGCTCCTGGAGCTCTGGCAGCCTCGGGGCCGTGCCCATTCCCTGGGGAGCCCGGGCAGTGCCAGCACCTCTGGGGGAAGAGCCTTTCCCTGAGCTCAGCCTGAGCCTGCCCTGGCCCAGCTCCGGCCGTTCCCTGGGCGCTGTCCCTGTCCCAGAGCAGAGATCGGAGCTGCCCCGCCGGAGGAGCCGCAGATCCCAATAAATCTCTCCTCTTCTTCCCTCCCTCTGGATTCTTAGTGGAAAAACCCTTTTGGACCTAATTTCTTTCCTCCCATTTTTTGTTGCACTGTTCAATTTTCCTCAGAGAGGTCCCAGCCTGGATGAACTGCATCCAGCCAGGAGAGTTATCCTTTGCCATTGGCATTCCAGGAGCCTCATTCCCAGAAATGGAATAAAGATGTCCAAAGCAGCCTGAGCTGGCCCGGGATGGCCCCGCTCGCTGCTGTAGGCAGCCAGGTGTGTTTGTTTGTTGGCCTGTTCTTGAATTGTTCGCTTTTGTGCAGAATTCCTCAAAAATAAAAATCAGCTGCGGCCCATGTGTTCATCAGAGGAGAATGAGGATGGACTGAACATTCGGGGTGATGTTGAATCAGCTCAAGAGTTTTGTTTGCAAACCTAACCACTGTACATTTAGGAATTGAAATGTTGCCTATAGGAGGAAATTCAGTATTAAAATGTTGTTTGGGTTGAGTTGGGAGTTCTTAAATGTGAATATTTGAGCTTGTGGCAGCTCACTCTGCACTTGCTGAAAAAATCCCTGCTTAAGTCCACTTCTGCCCAGTTAAAGTTCCCTGTCCCTGCTTTAATCCACTTCTCCCGAGTTCAAAAGCTCTGTGTGTCACGAGTGGGGCAAACCCCAGCAATGTGGGCAGAAATCGAGGTGATAAATCAGCTCCACGAGTGTCTTTGATCTTGAGCAAGTGCTGGGCTCAAAGTCGAGCCCAGACCACGCTCGGGGTTAGTCAGCACTGAGGGCTCTCTGAAAAGGGGTTTCAGAATGTAATTAAATCCTTCTCCCAGCAGGGAGCCCGACCTCCTCAGCAAGTCAGGGCAAGAGCAGGTGCTCTGCAGGTCCTGGGAAGTTTGAAGCTGGCGCTGGAGGGGAGCGGGACCTGGATCTGGGGAAAAGGAAGGCGAAGTTCAAGGCCAGGACTGATTTTGTGTCGTTCCCCTGAGATGAGGTGTCACAGCTGGGCAGTAAGGGAAGCCACTACTCCAGGCAGTAAAAAGTGACATCTCAGGGCCACCGATGTCCCTGAACCGAGCCCCTCGTGGGGGATGCACCGTCCCCGCTGGGTCCCTCATGGGCAGCCGCCTATCTCCGGGGCAGAGTTGTGTCCAAGGACTTGCACCCTAAATTTGGCCGTCTGAGGTGATGTGTCCAAAGAACTGATGGATTTCAGAGAGTTTTGTGAAGTCTGGCTGGTCACGATGTGTCCCAGGGTGTCCCAGGATCGTTGGGCTCTGCTAATTAAGCTAAATCCCCTTAAATTCCACATCCCTTTCCTCATTGAGCGCACAGGGTTGTAGGAATGAATGGGGAGTGGGGAAGCCCTGGAGGAATTTGTGGTTTCTCCTGCTGGCTCTTCACTCCTCAGGAGGAAGTTGGGCCATCACAGAGCTCAAATCTCAGTCCCCTGCTCCTCCCTGCTCTGCTGGACTTGCGCTTCAGCCCCTTCCCCAGGATCAGAGCACAGGGATTTGAGAAATTTCCCCAAATTAAACCAACGCACTGCTGTCCTAGCAAGGCACAGCACCCCGGGGCGGGCACTGCCTTCAGAAAGAGGGACAAGAATTCATTTCCCATTATAAATCCCATTATAAATCACACATATCGGTTGGCTTCACTTGAAAAGCACCAGCCTTCTTTTCCTTCAGAGCATCCCACCCATCCTCTGCTCCATCTCTTGGAGGCACTGGCTGATTCCAGCGCAATTCCAGTGCAGTTCCCTCCTGGAGTGTCCCCTCATGAGCTGTGTTGGCTGACGAGAGGGGTTAATAGGGTTTGAGAGGTCCCATCCACTGTCATTTCCAGAGGGTTTCCCTTTAGGAACAGCCCACGATGACACCCTGCACGTGTGCCACAGGAATTGGATTTGTGCCTTTGTTTGGTGACAAAAGGCAGGAAATTAAAGAGGCAACGTTTCAATTAAAGCTCCTCTTCACCTGCCTTTGTCGTGGGTGTCGCTGAAGATCAGCTCAGCTTAAGAGCAGCTTTCATCCAGAGAAGATTCCTTGTTATTTGTCAGGGTTGTGAGAGGCGTGAGGCAGCGCTTGGGAGTCACTCACTTTGGAAGGGAAATACAATTACACAAACTTTAAACCCCTAAATGCTTGCAGGAGATTAGGATGAATTTGAGTTTGAAAGCGTTTTAATGCATTTTTCCAAACTCTCTGTTTCCAGTTCCTGTCTTTGGTTGCTGCCCCAGAGCCAGGTTTTGTGAGCATTAAACCGAGTCCCTGAGGTTTGCCTGAGTGCAATTTATGTTTAGGTTGCCATTAAAGTAATGTCTTGTGAATGGCAGACATTTAATGAGTTATTCTGAATTATTTGTGTGCAAAATATTCCCCGTGAACCCCCCCCAAAACGAGCAGTGTTTAATTACTCACACACAAAAGCTAAAGTCGTTTTTTTTGTCTGTTTGTTTTTCTCTTGGATGTAATTACAGAAATGTGGGAAATACTTTTCCAAGGCTTTTGAACTCCAAAGTGGAACAGAAGGAAGACACAGGGGGACATCCACCGTTCAGTGTTATTTTCCTTGCACAGGAGAAAGAAAGAAAGAAAAAAAAGGATCCTTCTGAGATGAGCACGAAAGTCTCAAGTTTTCAAAGCTTTGCATAACAAACAAGAGACACATTGTGGGTTGCATCTTGACTTTGAAGGCTTGCCACTGTCAACTGAAATAAAATGGCAAGGTTTAAAGCCTTAACCAAGTTCACAAGGAAAATATTTGGACTGAAAGTTTTGGAAAGTTTTCTCTCTTTGAAGTAGTTTGTCATGTGTTACCAATGTGAACTTTATTGACCTTGAAACGTTTTTTTTTTTGAATCAAATAGCAACTAGTGACACTTTAGTAAAATCTTAAATCAACAACCATCTCCTGGCGGCTCCAGCTTCGTAGCAAATGCAGGCAAAACAGGGAATCTACAGAGGAGACCTTTATTATTCGTAAATGAAGCCTGCCAAAACCTTCCCGAAATAGCATTCAAAGACCCTTTTAAGGTCATGGATCCTGAACAAAGCCAGAAGAGCACAAAAAAGGCTGAGGAAAGTCCAAGAAAGAGGCTTCCCAAAGGAGAGGCTTTCCAAGGCAGCATTTCATCCCCAACTACGTACCAGGGCAGCTCTGCTCCTTCCCAAGGAACCCCTCTCCGCGATATCATCTCGCAGCAGCACTTTTCCGGCTCTTTGCCCGTCCCGCGAGAGGAGCCCCAGGAGAAGCCCGGCCACCAGAAACAACCCAAGCCCTCCTCCTTTGACCACCCTGCCCACGTCCCGCCGCTTCAGCAGCACGCACTGGCACCAGCATTCATGTCCCCGGGGAAGCCGGAGCATGTCCTGGAAGGTCCCACATGGCAGCTCGTTGATCCAGTCAGACCAGGGCCCTCCGGCTCCTTCCCGTCCGCCGGGCTGCACTCCCACCACGGCCAGCTCCTCCCGTCCCACTCGCCCATCATTCCCGCGGAGGACATGCCAGCCGTGCAGAAGGTCTTCATCCCTCGCCCTGCCCAGGTGTCCCTCAAGCAAGCTGAGGAGGTGCACAAGAAGGAGAAGAAGCCTCAGAAGCCGGGCAAATACATCTGCCAGTACTGCAGCAGGCCCTGCGCGAAGCCCAGCGTGCTCCAGAAACACATCAGGTCCCACACCGGGGAGAGGCCCTACCCCTGCATTCCATGCGGCTTCTCCTTCAAGACCAAGAGCAATTTGTACAAACACAGGAAGTCTCACGCTCACCGCATAAAAGCTGGGCTGGCCTCAGGGATCGGAGCGGAGATGTATCCGTCGAGCCTGGAGATGGAGAGGATTGGCGGGGAGGACTTCGAGGAGCCGACGGAAGGGGAAAGCACGGACTCGGAGGAGGAGACGGCGGCGATGTCGGGTCACGCCGTGGAGCTGTCGCCCAGGCAGAAGCACACCCTGCTCTCCAGCAGCCTGCTGAGCGCAGGGAGCCAAGGCTCCAGCCACGACCGCTGCTCGCTGTCCCACTCCAGCATGTCCCAGTCCCTCGAGGACAGCTCCCAGTTCGTGGAGCCGTCGTCGGAGCACGCCCTGAGCCATAAGTCCGAGGACACCCACACCATCAAGCAGAAGCTGGCGCTGCGCCTGAGCGAGCGCAAGAAGGTGATCGACGAGCAGGCGTTCCTGAGCCCCGGCAGCAAAGGCAGCACCGAGTCCGGGTACTTCTCCAGATCCGAGAGCGCGGAGCAGCAGATCAGCCCTCCCAACACCAACGCCAAGTCTTACGCCGAGATCATCTTCGGGAAGTGCGGGAGGATCGGGCAAAGGACGGCGGCGCTGGCTGCAAACACCACCCAGGGCTTCCCACACCTGTCCGGCGACGAGAAGCCCAGCATGGTCCCGCTGTCTGTGCCTAGAACACAGGTGATTGAGCACATCACTAAGCTAATTACCATTAACGAAGCCGTCGTGGATACCAGTGAAATCGACAGCGTGAAGCCCAGAAGAAGTTCCCTATCCAGGCGCAGCAGCATTGAATCCCCAAAGTCTGGTGCGTACAGGGAACCGTTCCAGTTCGATATCAAGTCTGCTTCCAGCAGCCAGCTGGATGCGGCGAAAGCGTTGGCGTCCCACAGTGAAAAAATGAAGCCCGAACAATCATTGTTGTCACTTCAGCAATCCCACAGTGCCACAGAGACAGTGCCTCTCCTAAGAAGCCACTCAATGCCTTCTGCTGCATGCACTATAAGCTCCCCACACACCTTTAGAGGTAGCTACTCATTCGATGATCACATCATGGAGCCTGAAGTCTTAAGCCGCAGCCAAGCGTTCTCCTCCCACCCTCGAATGCTAAAACGCCAGCCAGCTATCGAGCTACCCTTGGGAGTGGAATACGTCTCAGAGGAGGTCGGCTCTGCCAGCAAAGAAACCGTTCCCAAACCTCCCGAGGAGCCCGAAACCAAGGAAAGCGATCTTACCAAAAAGTCCCGCAAGGGCCCGAAGGCGAAGGGGTTCATGTACGAGTGCAACGTGTGCGGCGCTCGCTATAAGAAAAGGGACAATTACGAGGCCCACAAGAAGTACTACTGCTCAGAACTGCAGCTCGCCAAGCCCCGCTCTGCCGCGTCCCACACCTCGTCGGAGCCGGAGAAGAGCGCGGCGGATCCCGACGTGTGGCCCCAGATGATGCATTACAAGCTGGGCAGCACCCTGGAGCTCACCCCGCTGCGGAAGAGGCGGAAGGAGAAGAGCCTCGGGGACGACGAGGAGCCTCCAGCTTTTGAATTGTCTGACACCCCCTCCTCCAGCACCGGCCCAGGCACTCAGTTTGCAAACCCGGCCTCGTCTGATGTGGCTCTAAACCTGACCCGTGAATCCTTGAAGTCACCAGCAGACTCGGGAAAATCCGCACCTTCCGAGGCCAGTGCCAGCTTCCATCCCAGGAACACCAAACCGGCTTCGAGCGCGGAGGGCAAGGAGAGGAGAACAACCTCGAAGGAGATCTCTGTCATCCAGCACACGAGCTCCTTTGAGAAGTCAGACTCCATCGAGCAGCCCAGCAGCTTGGAAGAGGACAAGCCCCTGTCCCAGTTCCCACCCCAGCCCACGCCCCAGCACAGCCGCCCCCCTCACTCCCTGCAGCCCAGGCTGGTCCGCCAGCCCAACATCCAGGTCCCTGAGATTCTGGTCACGGAGGAGCCGGACAGACCAGAAACAGAGCCAGAACCTCCTCCGAAGGAGCCAGAGAAAACGGAGGAATTCCAGTGGCCGCAGAGGAGCCAGACTCTCTCCCAGCTCCCTGCGGAGAAGCTGCCGCCCAAGAAGAAGCGGCTCCGGCTGGCAGAAATGGCCCAGTCCTCTGGAGAGTCCAGCTTTGAGTCCGTCTCTCTCACCCGGAGCCCCAGCCAGGAGAGCAGCCTGTCCCACGGCTCCAGCCACTCCGTCTCCTTTGATCGGGATGACCACACCAAGCCAGAGTCGAGTAGCCAGCCCTCCGAATCCCACCCGAAACCTCCTGGCGTTGGCTCCCATATGCTGATGGTCCCCAGCCACCATCACCATTCCAGGGAAATGCGGAGATCCGCGTCCGAGCAGACTCCCAACGTGTCCCACCCTTCCCAAATGTCAGAGACTCGCAGCAAATCCTTCGACTACGGGAGCTTGTCATCCACTCCTGCCTCCACCCCCGGCCCCTCCACCTCCTCGGCCCCCCAGGAGAGGAGGAAATGCTTCCTGGTGCGGCAGGCGTCCCTCACCAGGCACCCCGAGCACGAGCCAGACCCGGCCCCGCCGGGCTGGCCGGACACGGACGATCCAGCTCCTTCTTCAAGTAAATCTCCCGCCACGAGTTTGCCCCACCAGCCAACCTCGTCCTCCCCTTTGCCCTCTCACGGCACCTACCCGAGCGACAAGAGCCAGCCAAAGGACAGCCCCGAGCCATCCTACAGCCCGCCGTACACAGAGGCTCTGCAGGTGTTCCACCACCCCGTGCCGCAGCTGACGCTGCACGAGAAGCACTTCATGGCCCCCCAGGTTTCCATATTCCCCTACCAGCACCTCCTGCCGCAGCCGGGGCAGTCTGCAGAGCTCTTCGCTGCCCACACCATGTCTGACATCCTCTCTGCCCAGTTCTCCATGCCTCAGATCCCTCCCTCCATATTCCAGGCCCCGCCGCTGCCCCTCCCGCAGACGCTCATCCACCCGGGCCCGCTTCACATCGCTCCTCCCTTGATGTCTCACCCCGCCGAGGTGTCCTTCAGGCACCCTTCATTCCTGCCCGTGCACTACCCTGGCTCCTCCCCGATCCCCTCAGCCTTTTTCCTGCCTCTCCAGTCTCAGTTTGCTCTCCACTTGCCAGGCGATGCTGGTGGACATTTGCCACAGATCAAATCCAGTTTGTTCTCGGCAGCAGGAGGCTCCAGCCTGTCCCCGTGCACGGATTATGACTCGGACAGCAGGTTGCACCCTCTGACCTGCACAGCGACTCCCGCGGTGTCTGTCACCGTGACCCAGCTCGTTGTCCCTACCCGGACGGAGCCCATGGTGTCCCTGGTTGTCCCCGTTCGCATCCAGACCAACATGCCCTCCTACGGCAGCGCCATGTACACCACGCTCTCCCAGATCCTGGTCACGCAGTCCCAGTGCAGCTCCTCCACCATCGTCCTCCCCAAATTCGATGACCGCCAGCCCAAGGGCGCCCTGGTGTGCAGTGCTGACGTCCACGGGCTGGGTTTTGACCTGGCCCAGATGATCACAGAGGAGCAGAGGAGCCTTTTCCAGAGCCCGTACCTGCGAGTGCCCCTGCCCTTGCCAGAACGAAAGGGCTACATGCCCCTGACCTGCCCCTCGGACAGCGTCCTCGGCCTGGAGGGGGGCCCCTCCACCGTTGGGGGGAGCAAAAGGATGCTGTCCCCAGCCGGCAGCTTGGAGCTGACAATGGAGACACAGCAGCAGAAGAGAGTGAAGGAGGAAGAAGTGTCCGAAGCAGAAGAGAAGCTGGAAGTGGTGAAGCCGCCCAGCGCAGCAGAGGAAGGGAAAAAGCAGGATAAATCTCAGTTCCTTGCAGAAAGCCAAGACAGGGTCGAGGCTGAGACACCACCCAGCGTGTCCGTGGAGCAGTCGGAGCCAAAGGAAACCCCGAGCAGTTCCCAGCAGGCCGTGTCCCGGCCGGGTTCCCCGAGCTTTGAGGCCCTGCAGGAGTACGAGCAGCCAGCTGGCAAACAGCTCCTCAGCCAGGAGCCCCTGCAGCCCGTGAAGAAGGAAGACTCCAAAGAACCGGTGGAGCAGCCTCCACCACCCCCTGCCAGCACTGCCCCCGTGCCCGAGGGCGCCGCCGGCGCGGGGAAGGCTCGGGAGGGCGCAGACACCAAGAAGGCCCCGCAGTTCCCCAGTCTCCACACAACCACTAATGTCAGTTGGTGCTATTTAAACTACGTAAAGCCAAATCACAGCCCGCAGGCGGACGGCCGCTCCTCGGTGTACGCCAGCTGGTGCGTCAGCCTCTACAACCCCAACCTGCCCGGGGTGTCCACCAAGGCAGCCCTGGCCCTGCTGAGGTCCAAGCAGAAGGTGAGCAAGGAGACCTACACCATGGCCACCGCCCCGCGGCCTGAGGCGGGCAGGCTGGTGCCGGCCAGCTCCAGGAAGCCCAAAATGACCGAGGTAATGCAATCCTATCTCTTTCTCCTGATCCATTTGGATGCATGGGCAGAGGGGGCTGAGGGCCGGGGCATGGCTGTGCTTAGCTTGGTTGGGGTTTACTCGTCCCGCTGGCGCTTTGGGAAGCGCCTGTTCTCGGTGAAGCTCTTAGAGTGAAGAACCCAAACCCCACCGAAACCCCAACCCAGGGGCAGGAGAGCCTGCTCCAAGGCCAGGTTTCTGTTCTCCAGTTCCTACTTGCCTTGTAACCCAAAGAGTAGGAATCACCACCACCACCACCACCTCCCCACGAACCACCACCGCTCCAGCACAAAGGATTAGACTTCATTTGCATTTGTCTTGATATTTCAAGTAGCTTTACGACTTCTTTTTTTTTTTCCTCTCTTTTTTTTTTTAAATGCTGTTATAATTCCCTACATTTTGCATGTTAGAAATGGAAAAAAAAAAAAAAAGGATTACCTTGGGGAAATGGGATTCTGTCTGGTTGTGCATCTGCTCATCTCACATTAATGAACATGGAGAGGCATGCTTAAAAGTATTTTAAAAATATTAAAGGGAGATTTGCAAGTGTATTTAGGCCCCTGAAGAAGCACAAAGGCTGGCAGTGACATTTATAGAAGTGCCTCAGCGGGTCAGACACGTTTTGTTAAACACCCCTGCGGTTTGGTCCGTTTGGTCCATAGCTGTCCACCTGCTTTTCCAGGTATTTAAGGGTATTTTATGCCTGGTTTTAGAGTTAAGACTTCACAGTGGGCATTGCCCACACGGGCACAGAAGTCTTTAAGACGCTCCTGTGAGCTGCCTAATTTTATGTATCTCATTTTAAAGCCAGACTTTACCCCTCCTGCTTAATGCTGAACCAAACAGATCCCTTTAATCCAGATCATGTTCATGTAGATTAGCAAACAGAATCGCTCTAAAGATTTTGCAATTTGATATTCATCTCAAGTCAATTTATATTGATGGATTATTCATTTTATTTCTGTGTCATGAAATGAACTCTGAATATTAAATTTATCATAATCGCTGCTGCAGCTGCTGCTTATAAATATGTCTTAAAATACACAGTAGAGTGGCTTTGATTCAATAAATCTTTATTTCTATTCAGCATTTCCATCGCTTTCCCGCAGAAATCCAAGAGACACATTTCCAGGGACACAGGGGCAGATAATTACCTGAGCAGTGCAATAACCACACCGAGATTCATGCACTATTTTTCCGAGGGTTTTATCCGAGTGCTGCCGTAGCATCCTCGATTTCAATCCCTAAAGGAAGTGCCTGTGCTGCTCTGAGCTCTGCTCTTTGCCATGGTGCTAAACCGCGCACGCAGCGTGTGCGCCCCGAGGTACGAGACCCCACGGCCTGAAGGGGCGGGTGGAGCAGCAGTGCTTCGGCCCTCGCTCACCCACACCCACCTTTCACCGCGAGCATTCCCCCAAAGCCTCCTCTGCCCCCTCACAAACCCCTCCGAGCTGGCTGGTGGTGCAGGTTCAGGCTCCCGCGGCGCGATTGCAGAACGAGGAGCTTGAACTGCCAGGTTTGTCCCGATTCAAATCCCTTGCCGAGGGCTTTAGAGAAGGATTTGTGCCCCTCCAAGAGCTCTGGAGAGGGATTTGTGCCCCTCCAAGGGCTTTCGAGAGGGATTTGTGCCCCTCCAAGAGCCCTGGAGAGGGATTTGTGCCCATCCAAGGGCTTTGGAGAGGGATTTGTGCCCCTCTAAGGGCTCTGGAGAGGGATTTCTGCCCCTCCCAAGGCTTTGGAAAAGGATCTGTGCCCCTCCAATGGCTTTGGAGAAGGGTTTGTGCCCCTCTAAGAGCCCTGGAGAGGGATTTGTGCCCGTCCAAGGGTTTTGAAGAGAGATTTTTGCCCCTCCAAGGGCCTTGGAGAGATATTTGTGCCCCTCCAAGGGATTTGTGCCCCACCAAGGGCTCTGGAGAGGGATTTGTGCCCCTCCGAGGGTTTGGAGAAGGGTTTGTGTCACTCCAAGGGCTCTGGAGAGGGATTTGTGCTCCTCCAAGGGCTTTAGAGAGGGATTTATGCCCTGCCAGGGGCTTTGGAGAAGGGTTTGTGCCCCTCTAAGGGCTTTGGAGAGGGATTTGTGCCCCTCCAATGGCTTTGGAGAAGGATTTGTGTCTGTCCAAGGGCTCTGGAGAGGGATTTGTGCCCCACCAAGGGCTTTGGAAAGGGTCTGTGCCCCTCTAAGGGCTTTGGAGAGGGATTTGTGCCCCTCCAAGAGGTGGGAAACGGCGGATCCTACACCCAGCCCTTCCTCCCCGCGTGGCTGGCAGGAACCCCTGATAACTGCAGTGGAGATAAGTGGAATTCTTGCCAGGCCCAGGACTAATTTGTGATGGGTGGCAGCGAGATCCCCCGCGCAGCGTTTAAAACACGCGCGGCTGGGGAAGCAGCGGCTGCTGCAGGATCATCCCTCCAGGGCTGGGAGCCCAACCCTCAGCTAACTCCGCTCTGGCTCCTTCCCTTCAATATTCCCTCCTTCCTGTAACTCCAGGCTGTCCCCCGACCCCCCAGGAGATGTAAAAAGCTCTGGTGTTCTGTACAGTCGTGCATGCAGCGAGCAGTAGTTCTGTACGTGCTGTCTCCGTCCTTGGCTCGGGGTTTGACATTTTCCAGCGGGATTCGCTGAGCAGATGGTTCTGGGATTCTGGAGTGGCCAGCGTGCATGTAGGGATGGCTGGTGACACTGTACTGGGGCGTGCACACTCTGTAAATCCAAACGAGACTGTAAAAGGGGATAGCAGCGACTGTATGACTTTGGCTCTCTGGTGCCTTTCATCTGTCAATGTTTTTGTGCTTTCGAAAGTTGCAATAAATAAACCTCGTGCTACATCTAGCCAGTCAATTGTTTTGTATTCCTCAGCAAACCTGCGAAGGTTGTCCCCAGCAGTGTTCTGAGCCCATAGCTCCTATCAGGAGGCGAAGTCCCGACCCTAAAAGTTTAATTTTGGAGGGTTCTGAGTGTGTCTCCTGCCGCTGATTTCCTCGCTGTCATCTCCATGCCCAGAGCCAGCAGCTCGAGACCATTCCTGCTGTTAAATATTCAAGTGGTTCTGTCCCAGGCCCTTTCTCATGAAATTCCTGGCAGTTCTAGGGAGACAGGGCAGCACAGGGACCATTCCCAGGAGGCCGCTAGGAAGGATGGTGGATGGTCTGGAGATGGGGCTGATCTGGCCCCAAGGACAAAGAGCAGCGCGGGGTGAATTTAATGCTCTGAGCTGAGCTCCTGAAATTCCTGGGCAAGTCTGAAAGGTTTGAGCCCAATTTTGCAAAGCAACTTTTGGGTGAGTCCGTCCCTCCTCCTCCTCCTCCTCCTCCTCCTGCTGAGCATCCCGTGGCAGCTCCAGCAGCTGCAGGGGAACATCTCGCTGGATTCTGTAGGATTCTGTTTGAGCTGCTCCTCTGGGGCTTCCCCCACAGCCAGGGGAGACAAAGAGGCTCCACCGGGGTGATTCATCCCCCTTAGGACGCGGCTGAGGTGGGGCAGGGGAACCACCCGGGGAGCTGCCTCTCCTGCCAGCCGGAGTGAAAGGCGACCGGCTCTGCTTTGGGCTTCAGGGGCTGCCTTCCGGCCAAAACCCTCTAAAAACCCTGGCGTCAGATGCCTTCAGCCTGATTCCATAAATTATAAGTGATGTGAGGATATGGGGATTCAACTGGATGCCAGAGTTTCTGTGCAGAAGTGACCTGGGGGAAAGACCTCTTCTTTCCTTGCTCTGGACACCCCCACGTTTGTCCTGTTAGGGTTCAGGGGGCAACACCCCAACATTTCATTCAGATGTGGCGAGCTCGCCTGGGCTTTGTCCTGTTAACTTTTAGGGGGAAACATCCCAAAATTTCTTTCTAGGTGTGTAGAGCTCTTTCTGGGCTTGTCCTGTTACATTTTAGGGGACCAATATCCCAAAAAATTCATTCCAGGTGTGTAGAGCTCTCCCAGGGTTTGTCCCATTAGGGTTTAGGGGACCAACACCCCAATATTTCATTCCAGGAGTGGAGAGCTCTCCCAGGATTTGTCCCATTAGGTTTTAGGGGAAAACATCCCAAAATTTCATTCCAGGTTGGAGAGCTCTCTCAGGTTTTGTCCTGTTGAGTTGTAGGGGACCAAAATCCCAAAATTTCATTCCAGGTTTGCAGAGCTCTCCCTGGGTTTGTCCTGTTAGGGTTTAGGGGACCAACACCCCAACATTTCACTCCAGGTTGGAGAGCACTCCCTGGATTTGTCCTATTATGGTTTAGGGGGAAACATCCCAAAATTTCATTCCAGGTGTGTAGAGCTCTCCCAGGGTTTGTCCCATTAGGGTTTAGGGGACCAACACCCCAATATTTCATTCCAGGCATGGAGAACTCTCCCTTCATCCCACCCAGAGCCACAGAGGCAGCTTTGATGTTTATGTCCATCCCATAACAAACATTAAACGTGTAGCTGAGGTGTCAGGGCATGACTTAAACCTTGGGTTTAGACCCAAAACCCCCTCACCACGGTGGCAATTTAGCAGTGAAAAAGCAGACCTGACCCTGGGAACGTGTGGGGAGGTTGAGGATTCTTTTCTCCCGCGGGTTTTGTGGCTTTCTCTGCACGGCGCCCTTGGCAGCGGGGTTGCAGTGAAAGGAAAACACCCGGGAGCGCTGCCTGGCGAGGGATTTATGTCAGCCTGAGGTGGCTAAAATCCAGATTTGTGTGAGTGTGTGCGGATGAGGGGGAAACCCGGAGGCTCAGTGGGTGAATTCTGCAGATGCCTCCTCTCCAGACCTTTCAGATGTGTATTCTAGTGAGAGGCTTATGCAGGGACAGAGATTTGGGAACAGAGACCCCACACGCTCAGAGTCATCCCAGCCACCACACTTCTCTCCATCCCTTGTTTTTCCAGTTGGCCAGAGCTGGATAACATGGAGGGGACAATTAAAAATCTTGTCAGAGCTCACAGTAAATACAACACAGCCCTCAGGGCCCCAAAACCCAGAGGGAGAGGCCCCATTTGTTGGGAGGGTGCCCTAATTGCAGCCCTTGGTGTCGGGAGCAGCCTGGGGACGCCGCTGGCTCTGCTGGGGCTGTTTGCTCTGTGTCTGCCTGATGCCTCAGGTTTAACTCACATTTTCCAACCCTGCATTGCCCAGTGTGTAACTCTGGAGTTTCTGTGCCCTGCTGCCTTCAGCTCTCTGCTCATCACAAACCTCTCTGGGGCTGCTCTCCAAGGACACCCAGGCTGTGCAGGCCCAGAGCCTCTGAAGGGGGCGAGCTGAGGGGAAATTACATCATTAGCTAAAGTTTTAATTGGCGAATTTATGCTGATATGCAAATGGGCCAAACCTATAAAGGTGTGGGGAACTCGTGACTCGGGGTCCAGCTTGGGGTCCAGCTTGGAGCCCTTGGCTCCCAGGGTGCACCTTTGAAGGCCTTTCCAATAAATACCGACCTTTATTCCCTTATTCCCGTCCAGTCTCTGTTTCTAGGGAGCCTCTCAAGGCATCATGCCTGCCGGTGATGCTGTCTGTAATCACGGATTGTTTTGCTCTTTTGGGGAGATAGGTTCATTTGCCTTCGCTCCTTTCTAATGAAGGTCGAAAAGACATAACTAGAGCTGAGAAGGAAGAGGAGAAAAGGGGAAAATCGGAAGAAGAGGCTCTTGTGACCAAGCGAGGGGAGCCGGTGAGGATCAAGATCTTTGAAGGAGGGTGAGTGTCTCGTTTTCTTTCTCTCTTTGTGTCTTGCACTTGTGTAGAGTTGTTACAGTGGTGGTGAGGTGCCACTGGAGGTGAGCAGATGGAGCTGGATTTCAGTGTATTTTCCACAGCCGCTGTAAAAACTCGGCCCTCCAGCTCTGGAGTGCATTAATTTCCTATTTTTGAGCTGCCTTTAAGTCAGCAATCACCTGGATCTCTTTTCTGTGTGGGTGGTTGAGTGAAGAGCACAAATCCATCTCGCAGCTGTCTCTGGAGTGACAGAGGTGCACTCCTCAATCCTTCCAGAGCCTTCTCCTGAAAATGATGTTCCTGATGGTTGTTCCCGTTCTGAGGAGGATCTGGGGAGCTCTCTCCTGATGCCTGGGGTTTGGGTGGGGAACAAAAGCAGAAAATGTTCATGTGATTTCCATCCCCCCAACCGAAATAGCTCAAACCAGAATGGATGCAAGGCCTTGATTTGATGTGTATCTCAAACCTCGGCTCCAGGTGGTTCAGGGGATGCCTCAGGAATTCAGCACTGGTCTGATGCTACTGTTTATTTCTTAAAAATGTCAAAAAATAGCTAATAAGCAACTGTCTGTGGGTTACAATTAGAGATCATCCTTCCTGGGTGTTGCAGAGGGGGCCAAATTGGTGGGAGCAATTTCCAGCAGGATTTATCATTCCTGATGGGTGGTCTTGGTTTCTGTGTGTTAGAAAAAGGCTTTCATTAGGCCGTGCTTGTGGTTTTGCTGCTGTTACCAGCTGAAATGCGCTTTGATTTTAAAATGCCTCGTTAGCAGATGGCCAAAGGAGCAAAGCAAGAGGGAAGAGCAGGGCTGTGGGACAGGAAAGCTGCGTGCTGGTCAGGAGAACTCAGCTCCGCCCCAGCTGTGGGCTCTGCGTGCCCGGCTCAGGTTTGGGCAGGGACCGGGGGACGCAAAGAGCCAAACGGGGCCAACCCTGTGGTGCCTGGGGCCTGAAACGACGCAGGGAGCACAGAGTGAGAGACTGGGTGGGCTCAGTAAACCTCTGTCCCCTCCTGCAGCGGATGGGACCCACGGGACACGCTGGGATGGGTTTTATTCCCTTCAACCCCATGGGAACCTCAGTTCCCTGGACTGGGGTGTCCCTGTGGCTGCTCAGGGGGACTCTGGCATTCCCTTCTGGAATTAAAGCAGCTCAGCATTACCATGAAAATCCTGGGGGGCTGAAAATGCCCCTGCCCCTCACAGAGCAGCTCAGGGGTGCTCTGGGGAGAGGTGAGGGGTCCTCAGTGCTGTCCCCCGGGAGCAGCTGCATCTCCTCGTGCTGTGCCCCCACAGGGGTGGCTTTGTCCCTGAGGCCAGCCCAGCGAAGTGACAGCAGGGTCCGTGCTGCTGTCGGGGTCTGTCGGGGGTGTTCCCCATCTGCTGCCGTTCCCAGGATGGAATCTGGGAGCGGAGGGGTGGGGACACTGGATCCCTGTCCCTCTGCACGACAGACACAGAGCAAAGCCTCTTCCCCAGGGTGCTCTGTGCCGCCAGCACCAGGGAATGCGCCAGCCCTCCTGAACCTGGGTGGGTTAAATTCCAAACTCCCTGGAGCTCTGAGTGTGTCCCTCTGGGTGGGACACGGTGCCATATCCTGGCAATGGATTCCGTGAGTGAATTCCAGGCCTGGGTTCCATGTCTGAATTTCCTGGCACTGCCCAGGGCCAGCAGGACAGGCTTAACTCCGTGTGCTCCATGAGTTCCATGGGCTCCGTGAGCTCCATGTGCTCTGTGTGCTCCATGAGTTCCATGAGCTCCGTGAGCTCCGTGTGCCCTGTGAGCGCCATGAGCTCTGTGAGCTCCGTAAGCTCCGTGTGCTCCATGAGCTCTGTGAGCTCCGTGTGCTCCATGAGCTCTGTGAGCTCCGTGAGCTCTGTGAGCTCCATGTGCTCCGTGTGCTCCGTAAGCTCCGTGTGCTCCATGAGCTCTGTGAGCTCCGTGAGCTCCGTGTTTTCCCTGAGCTCCGTAAGCTTCGTGTGCTCCGTGAGCTCCGTGTGCTCCATGAGCTCCGTGTGCTCTGTGAGCTCCGTAAGCTCCATGTGCTCCATGAGCTCCGTGTGCTCCGTGAGCCCTGTGAGCNCGTGTGCTCCATGAGCTCTGTGAGCTTCATGTGCTCCGTGTGCTCCGTGTGCTCCATGAGCTCCGTGTGCTCTGTGAGCTCCGTAAGCTCCGTAAGCTCCGTGAGCTCCGTGAGCTCCGTGTGCTCCATGAGCTCCATGAGTTCCATGAGCTCCGTGTGCTCTGTGAGCTCCGTGTGCTCCGTGATCTCCGTGAGCTCCACGAGCTCCATGTGCTCCGTGAGCTCCGTGCCTCATTCCCAAAAGGTTTCTGATGTTGGGGTCTTCAGCTCCAGCAGCCAGGACCTTTTTCTGGTGCTCCTTCCCAGGTGCCTGCCAGGACCTTTTCCTGCTGCTCTTCCCCAGGTGTCTGCCAGGACCTTTTCCTGCAGATAAACCTCCAGGGTGTCTGCCAGGACCTTTTCCTGCTGCTCTTCCCCAGGTGTCTGCCAGGACCTTTTCCTGCAGATAAACCCCCAGGGTGCCTGGTGCCTTCTGCAAGCTCCCAAATGGATCATCTTTCCCTGGCCATCTCTTGAAAATGTTTTACCCAAAGTGCAGCCATTTTCGAGACATTATTTCACTCTCTTATTTTCTTTTTTTCCCCATAAAAATTTCCTCCTCGACTCCTTTTCCCCCTCATTTGTTGGTTTCACGCTGAGTGCTGCTGGTCAGGCCCATCCCTCCAGGGGGATGCAGTCGGATTCACAGCATTTGGAGCCATCCCACGTTTTGTTGTCTCAGCCAAGGAGGGAGATCATCAATTAATTCACAAAAGCTGAACTTGCTGCAGCTTTTTGAGCCCCTTCTTCCCCTCAGTTTTGATTTCTTTGGAGCTCTTCCCTTTCTCTCTGCCATTCCCAACACTTTTCCCCCTGTGCATTCTTCTGGCTTCCCCAGTCCCATCACTTTCCCCCTTTGCCACACTCCTAATGGACTTCCAGGACCATCTCCTGCTGCTCTCCAGCCTCCCAGCTGGAATTTTATTCCTTGGCCTTCAGGCAAGGCCAGAACAGCCGAATTTCCTCCTTTCCGCATTCCCACCCGTCAGGAATGAAAGATGAACGCCCGGAGCGCTGGGGCAGCCTGGCTTCCCTTCCCTCCCGTGGAGGTGTCTCCTCCCCAGCTCTGGGCGTGGACGGTTCCTTGGTTTTCCCCCTGGGAAGGGGTTTGGATCCAGCACCTGCAGGTTCCCTGAGCCTGGGGGTTCCTGCCAGGGTTGGGGTCGGGGCTCAGCAGTGCCGGGGGCTCGGTCCTTCCCTCCCCACTCTCTGCACGAGGGGTTTGTGGTGCCAGCTCGGGACGCGGCCCTGGGGCTGCCAGGAGGGCCTGGCTGTGGATGTTTCCAGCTCCTGGTGAGTTCCCAGCCCTTCCAGCACCGTTCTCCTGACGGGAAGAGGCTCTGCAGACCCTTTGCAGTCTCTGGATCCCTGGAAGCCCCAGGAGGGACGTGCACGGTCCCACCAAAACCTCTCCACACTGAACTGGGGGTGGGACCCACGGAGCTTTGTGCCTAAAGAACAAATTCCTCTTGGAGAGCAAGCCCCGAGGTCACTCCAGGTGCGGTTACAGCAGTGGATTTTTATTTGAAACCGTGGAATTCTGTCAGGCTGGATAAATCCCCGTTCCCAGCAGACGGCCCCAGCTCTGGCTGGAAGGTTGGGGTCATTTAACACCCCGAGGACGGGCTGGAGGCCACACAGGCTCCTCGGGCTGGGTTTGGCAGAGCCATTAAACAGCCAGGTCAATGCCTGAGCTCCTCAAGGAGCCATCAAAACATCCACCGGGCTGGTCCTGAGGGACGCTGTGGTGGTCTGGGGTAGGGAAAATGATCCCTGCAGGTCAGGCTGGCCAGCAGCGCTGCAGGAGAAGCGCTGTGCCGCGCCGGGGTCACCTTCACCACCCCCGCGCTGCCCCTGGTGCAACCCGAGAGGGAGGAACCAGAGCCGGCATCGACCCGGCCGAGAGCGGGCTCTGTGCTGCTCCCGGGTCTGTGCTTTTCCCGGGGTCTCTGCTGTTCCCGGGGTCTGT
>VZRO01005674.1:115716-126368 GCA_013397915.1 Daphoenositta chrysoptera
TGGGCTGGGTGAGCCCTGGGGGTCCCTTCAGCTCAGGACATTCTGTGACTCTGTGACCTTGCCAATCTCAGTTATAGGATCATGGAATAATTTGGGTGGGAATGAACCTCAAATCCCACCCGGTGCCACCCCTGCCATGGCAGGGACACCTCCCACTGACCCCGGCTGCTCCCAGCCCCAGTGTCCAACCTTGGACAGCGCTGCCAGGGATGCCCAGGGGGCGATTTTGGGGTGTCTGTGCAGGGCCAGGATTGGGCTGGATGATCCCTGTGGATCCCTTCCCTGGAAAGACATTCCATGATTCTCCTAAAAGAACCCCATGTCTCTCTGAGCACGGTAAATCTACACTTTTTTTTTTTTAATAGCACAAGAAAAACACTTTTTCTGCTTAAAAAACCTAACCCAGAGGAGACAAAACACAGCGTGGCAATTGAAGGAAGGAGAGGTTTTTAAATTTTCCCCAATGCTGACAAGATAAAAGGGGGAATTGTTTAAGAGACAGCTCTGCAGTGGGAACGGCTGCTGGAAAGATGCATTCCTTAATAAGAGGAGAGAAAAACAGCAAGGAGAGAAAAAAGATTTGCAAAATGAAAGGAATCTGTGCTTTTTGCTTTGGAAATCATTATATTCTTACATTAAAATATACTTAAAAGCCAATATGGCAAAAAGCTTCAATTCAGTAGGAAGCAAATGCTTTTTTTCCCCCCCATCTTCATGAAAATTTTGACTTCTCTCGTTTATTTTGGGTTTAGTTAAAAAGCAAATGTTTTCCCTGGTAACTCAGGGAACAGTCAAAGTGAAAAATCAATTTTTTCCAGTGGTTTGTTCAGGAAATCTCTCCTTGGATGGGGAGCAGCGAGGTAGAGAGCAGGAAACAGCACTTGGGAGAGGAGGAAAGGGAGAAATTCAAGCGTAGAGTCAGAGCAGGAGCAGCAAAGCAAAGGTGTCACTTGCTGGGCTCCGAGCTTGGACAGCTCAGTGTGTTCCTGTGGGATCCCAGAGTGGTTTGGGGTGGAAGGGAATTCAAATCCCGTCTCATTCCATGGGCAGGGACAGCTCCAAGCCCCGTCCAGCCTGGCCTGGGCCAAGATTTGGCTGGAAGAGCTGGCAGAGGGAAGGTGTGGGGTGGCTGTGACGGCACCACTGCCCAGAGCTGCCCCTCAGCAGCGGGGCCTGCCCGCCACGAGCTCCTGGACAGGAAATTTTGTATAAAACAGGAGTAACTTTGGGTTATTCATCTGAAATTGGGGTTAATTTCTGTCAGGAGCAGCCCTGGGTTGTGGAACCACAGCGGGAGCTTCGGGCACGACCCCAAATGTCACAAACAGAGAGTCCCAACCTGGTTTGGGGTGGAAGGGAATTCAAATCCCGTCTCATTCCATGGGCAGGGACAGCTCCAAGCCCCGTCCAGCCTGGCCTGGGCCAAGATTTGGCTGGAAGAGCTGGCAGAGGGAAGGTGTGGGGTGGCTGTGACGGCACCACTGCCCAGAGCTGCCCCTCAGCAGCGGGGCCTGCCCGCCATGAGCTCCTGGACAGGAAATTTTGTATAAAACAGGAGTAACCTCGGGTTATTCACCTGAAATTGGGGTTAATTTCTGTCAGGAGCAGCCCTGGGTTGTGGAACCACAGTGGGAGCTTCAGGCATGACCCCAAATGTCACAAACAGAGCCCCAGACTGGTTTGGGTTGGGAGGGGCCATAAAGATCTCATTCCAACACCTTGCTGTGGGCAGGGAATGTTGTCAGAGCTCAGGGCTTTGTATTTTCCCTGCTTTTAGGAAAAAATAACTCAATAACCTGCGAGCTGGTACCTCTGGGAATGCACCTCAAGGGTCTGTGCAGAGCAACTCAGCGTCATCCACATCCACCCTTCTTCCGCTGGTGTCTCCTTAGAGATGGGGGTGTAAAAAACCCCATTAACCCCCCAAACCCCATTAAATCCCGCACATTTCAGTCCATAAGCACAGATCCCTTCCCAGCTCCATCCCAGCCCTTCTCTGGATGGAAAAGGATTTGCAGGGCTTGGGCTTTTCCCGCTCTGGGTGCTGGCCAGGCTTGGCTGGGGGTGCAGGATGTGCCCCTGTGCCTTCCCTGTCACAGCAGCTGTGTTTGTGCCCAGCAGGTCCTGCAGGAGCCATTCCCCGGCCTCCCCGACAGCTCTTGGAGCTGGGAAGTGCGATTGGGGCTGGTGGGACAAACCCTTCTCCTCTCCATCCTCCCATCTCCTGGTGTGTGAGGGGACGCACAAACTCCTAAGCTCGACTCTGTTATGCCTTTAAAATGTCTTAATGTTCCTCGCTGGGAACTGTTGATGTTTCCTGGCCTGGACACCTCACTCGACAAACTGGGTTCATCCTGCAGCTAATTCCTGTTTTCCCAGGAAATCCCACAGACTCGGGAGGATTTAGCCTGCGTTGTTGTCTGGTTTCCCTCATTACTTTCCCTCGGTTGCTCCTGCCGGCGCAGCCAGCCCCGTTCCCTGCCCTGTCCTCGGGGGTGCTAATTTCCCACAGCCAATTATTAAAAAATGTTGTCAGCAGCTTCCTGCCCGACCTCGTGTGGGATGCTCAAGTTTCTGCAGGGATTTCCTTCCCCCTAAGAAGCCTGTGAGCATCCAAGCCCGTGGGATTCCCTCGTGGGACACGGGCTGAGTGTGGTCCCTGCTGGAGGAGGAGGAGGAGGAGGAGGAGGATGCTCTTCCTGAGCCCAGCATTCCCAGGGGTTTTCCCAGCGTCTTACTCCACTGTCCACGAGTTTTATCTTCTCTCTGACAAGAAATCCCATTTGCTTCCAGCTCAAATCAAGACGCAATAAATGGGATCAAGCAGGAAAATGCCTTTTTTGCCTCTCCCCGGTGCCTGGGGTAGCTGGGTGGGACCTGTCACCTTTGGGGGATGAGGGGTGCTCCAGTGCCAGACTGAGCACCAAAGGAATTTAAAATCTACTCATTATCGCATTTTTTCCAAGCAATTTCTTTGCTTGCAACACCTCATGGATCCAAGGATCACCCAGCTGGGGAAAGAGGAGCAGCTCCTGCTCTGAGATGGGCACGCAAGTGGGGGCCTGGGGGACAGAGCAGGATTTCCCTTTCTCGTGCAGTGCAAAGATGAATTTAGGGAGAAAAGAGGGAGAAAGGGAGCACGGCCTTGCCTGGGGAATCCCCTCCATGCCTTGCCAGAGATTTGTGGCCCTGTCTCCGTCATTCCTTGGCAAAAACAGGAGCGAAATCAAGGATGGCAGGAGCGGTGTTGCCATTTTAGACCTCCTGTCTCTCCTTGGGGCTGGTTAGAGCATTCTCAGGTTTGGAGCTTTTCCTCTTTCCTGGACTTTTGTGTGACTCCACCTCATTTCGGGGTCAGGGGTTTGCTGATGAAACCCTGATTGCACAATTTGGGGTCGTTCCCTGCAGTGAGGCCGAGGTTTTTGGGGTCTGGGATGGGGAGAAGGGGCGCGTGGGGGAGAGTCTGAGGTTGGAACCTCTGTGCTGATGTGATTTTTATACCAGAGAATTACAAACCAAAAGGAACAAAGAACTTTAGGGCCAGAAAGAGCCCGTGGGTGTTCCAGGTCCTGCAGAGCAGGGCAGGGAGAAAATGTCACCAGCTGGGAGCAGATGTGATGTCCAAGAGCAGCTGAAGGGACAGGCAGGAGCATTTCCCAGAGCCTCGATCCCACAGGTGAGAGGATTCCGGTGGGAAGGAGGAGGATTTGATCACAAAGACAATTCTGGCAACTGGACAGAGATGGAGAGAGGCAGAAAATGGTCAGAAGGGAAGAGCTGCAATTATCCAGCAGGAGAGGGACAGGCTGGAAGCTCTGAGCTCTCACAACAAAGAGGGGGGAGTGGAATGGAGAGAAAAATGGCTCAAGTTGCTGCCAGCAGAGAAGGGAACAGAGGCTGAGGGTCAGGGATGATCTCAGGATAGGGAAGTGCCAAACTCCCAGGATGCAGGTACCAGCTTCAAACACTCCTGGTGTGGTTTTGTTTGCATTTCCAAGGGCGTGCCTGCCCTCAGTTTCCCAGGAATACACATTTCCCTGTGGTTTTAGATGCTTTCCTTTGTCAGGGAGTTGAAAATTAAAACGTAAAAGAATCTGTGTGAAGTCCTGCAGCAAATCCACGATCACCTGGGCTGTCCTTCCTCATCCTGGATTCCCAGGCATGACACAATGCCTGACTCCGAGCCACGGGGTGACAGGGGCCAAACGTCTGGGATAATGAGCTGTGCCTGTTACCAGAGCACTCACGGGCTGCTGGCAGAGCTCCAGGCTCTGGGGCTTGCACTTCATCCATGCTCTGACACAATCCCCGCTGTTAATTCCGTGGAAAATCGGAGCAGCCAAACGTTTTTATCACATTGACTCGGGATTAGGCAGTTCTTAACATCTGCGTGCCCAGGCAGCCTCTCCTGTGCAGGGCTGGGATTTCTGGGAGCCCGTTAACGGAGTCCAAGCTCTGTGCAATCAATCAGGAACCCGATGTTCAAGCAGACAGGCCCAGAGCCTGATGCTCCATCCGTGTCCCACTGGGAACAGGGCAGGAAGATGACTCTGAGAGTGTAATTCTGAGCTGGATTCTGGCACTTCCTTTTCTGTCACTTTCTAATGATGGAAACATTATTTTGGGGAGGCAGCTCCCTGTGCAAGGGTGATGTCGATCTGATTCCTGTTCGGTGTCTTTTTGGGGTTGGTTTTTTTCTTTTAATGCTCCCAGATGTAGTCGGTTTTCAGTTCTCTTCAGTACTGACTACCAGACATTTTATTTATTTGGGGGTTAGGGTTGGGGCTAGGGTTAGGGTTAGGGTTAGGGGGAGGGTTAAGGCTAGGGTTAGAGTTAGGGTTAGGGTTAGGGGGAGGGTTAAGGCTAGGGTTAGAGTTAGGGTTAGGGTTAGGGGGAGGGTTAAGGCTAGGGTTAGAGTTAGGGTTAGGGTTAGGGGGAGGGTTAAGGCTAGGGTTAGAGTTAGGGTTAGGGTTAGGGGGAGGGTTAAGGCTAGGGTTAGAGTTAGGGTTAGGGTTAGGGTTAGGGTTAGTGTTAGGGTTAGTTTTAAGGTTAGGGTTAGAGTTAGGTTTTGGGCTAGGGCTAAGGCTAGGGTTAGGGTTAGGGTTAGTGTTAAGGTTAGGGTTAGGGTTGGGATTAGGGTTGGGTTGTGGGTAGGTTTAGGGTCAATTTTAAGGGTAGTTTTAGGGTTTGGCTTCAGATTAATGTTAGGGTGTGGGTTAGTGCTGGGGTCTTTCTCCCAGTAGGACCCATGGGATGTGGAATTCTTGGGAATGATGGAAATGATAAAGTTCTGCGATTAAATGGTTTCGAAAAATGTTTTTAAAATGACATGAATTAGGGCGTGTATTTCCTATAAAATCCATCCTCTGGCCACGGATCCAGTCCGAGAGGGGCCATGGTCCTGAGAGTGGTAGTAAATCTGTCCCACATCCCAGTTTGCGTTACAGATTTCACTTTTGGAGAAATTTTCCTCTTCTGTGAGTTTTGAAGGGAGTCCATGACTCACTCTGGCGTGGGGATTGGGGACAGCCTGTGACAGAACCCAGCAGTGGGATTGGGAGCACTGGGAGAGGGAGACTTTCCAGTTGCTCCCAGCTTGTAGCTGGAAGGGGAGCAGCTGTGAGCTCTGTCCTGGTGGAACCGGAGCTTTGGAGGTTGTGGATTGCATCCCTCAGCTGCCCAGCCCATGGAGGTGCAGTGCTGGAGGAAGGGGAGATCACTGCTCCTCCTGGGACACTGCTGGCCTTGGAGAGGCTCCAGAGGTTTGGGATGTGCCAGGAGAACATGGAATGAAGAGCAGCAGGGCCAGAGGGAGTTGGGCAGGCTTAGAAATCCAGGGAATAGCTGGAGGCAAGGATCCAACTTGGAGGCAGGGCTGCAGATAATTTTTTTTAAAATATCCTGAGTTGCTTTTCACTATTAAAAAGTTCTTCTCTTTTTTAAATTTTATTTTATGGTGAAGCTTCTCTACCTACTTTTTAATTCCAGTCCTTTTTTCAAGGAGCAGCTCCCCAGGGATGAGCTGCAGGCAGTTCCATCCCAAACCTGCAGCCAGCCTGAGTCCCAGATTTCAGGATCCGCTGCCAACCCAGCTCAGATTCTCCAGGCAGGAGCAGTGGGGAAGCTGTGATCCCTCCCTGCAGGTGTTAAAAGGCATTTCCCTGCCTGCAGGAGCTGCTGCTGCTCCGGGAGTCCCACAGAAGCAAGGGGATGGGCAGGGACAGGGCGCAGGGTCCCTCTCTGGAGAAATTCCTGTGTTTCTGTTGGAAATACGAATTCAGCCCTGCTGTAACTGCAGGTTTCTTGCTCTGCAGAGCCTCAAACTAAAAGAAAATGTGACCTAATAAGATGATAAGCTGCTCTTGCTGCTGTTGAGATAGGACTGAAGAATTCCAAGATTTTTTAACTGGAAGAGGGGCAGATTAGAGGCAGGGTCTTGGCAAACTCTCCTGGTGATGCTCACCTGCATCCGGTCTTTTGGAAATTCAGGTTTTTGAGTGCCTGGGTGCCCTTGTCTCTATGTATAACTTGGTATATTTGTTATAAGGCAGTAATCAGATGGATGTAGCCGAATTTTATAGATTTTTCTGGTTTTTGGGTGCTTTGGCTCCTCATAGACCCCAGACCAAACTGGTTTTTGTGGCTCCTCTTGTGGGAAATTCAGGTGTTTCTGAATGCTTGGGTGTCCTTCTGTCTACTCCTAACTTGGTATATTTGACACAAGGGAATAATCACATGAAATTTTATAATTTTTTCTGGTTTTTGGGTGCTTTGGCTCCTCGTAAACCCCAGACCAAGGTGGTTTGTGTTTCTTGTGGGAAATTGTGTCTGAATGGTATATTTGATATAAGGGAGAAATCAGATGGATATAGCCAAATTTATAGATTTTTCTGGTTTTTGGGTGCTTTGGCTCCTCATAGACCCCGGAGCAAGCTGGTTTGTGTGGCTCCTCCTGTGGGAGCAGCACAGTAGCAGCGCTTTTGGAGCACAAATACTTCTCCCATATGTTTCAGATCAGCACTTAAATCAGTGCTTTTCAACGTCTGTGGGTGTCTTGACATTCTTGTTTAAACAAACTATTTGATGGCAGAATTATGGTGGTTTTAAGGCTGCAACAGCCCGAGTACTCACAGGGCTCTTGTGAGTGGTTCAGTCCCCTCACAAAACCCCGAGAGCCCTTCCAAGTGTGGGGTTATCTGCAAAGCCTTGGCCTGCGGTGTGCCAGAAAGCTGGGCTTGATAAAATAGGAAATTTTCTCAAGTGGGAACTCAGCAAAGACCTAAAAACCCCAGCCCTCTGCTCGGCAGGAGAGCTGCTGTGGGGTGGGAGAGCTGGAGGTTGCCGGGGTGCCCTAGTTTGAAAGCAAACCAGTGGGAGATCCCAAGTCAGGATTACAATTTAATAGGAAAATTAGGATAAAGCAAAGATACAGAAGCACTGGCTCAAACTGACAGAGTCAGGATACAACCTGGCACCCTTCTGGTCAGGGTGGTGGTAGCAGTCTGATTAAATGGTGGCTGTAGTCCTCTTGGGGTGATAGATGTGGTTCTGTCGAAGCAGTGATCCTGTAGAAGGATCTGGTCCTCCTCTGAAGGTCTAGCAGTGGTTACATAGCTCTTGTCCTCTGGGAATCCAGTAGGTCAGGGCTGAGTGTGGTGTTCCAAACCTCAGGTTATATCCAGGTAGGAATGCTTGGTTCCTCCCCATGGGCGGAGCATCTCTCAGTGGGGTGATGTAATTTTATGAGTGATGCAGTGAGGCTGGATGGCGCATGAACAGGAGATAGTGCTCCGGAGGGAGTTATCAGGGGTGTGGAACCCTGCCCCACCTGGTTCTAACAGCTGGCCCATGAACAGGCGATATCCTCCCCAGAGGGAGTTATCAGGGGTGTGTCACAGAAGAGATAAGGAACCCTGCCCCACCTGGTTCTAACAGCTGGTGATAGAATACATACTTTTGGTTACATCTCACATTGTAACCTAAGACACAGGGAATTGGGGTTGGTCACTGGGGAGCTCCCAGGTGTCCCAGGTAGGGGTGAGGTGGAGAAATGCAGCAGATAAAGGAGCCTTGGAGAGTTCAGGGTGGAGGTGGGTGAGATTTTTCCCAGGAATTCACTAAGGCCAAGCAATGTCTATTTTGATGTGCATGATATACAGGGGATATTGGTTTTTTTCCTGTGGCTCTGTTGTTGGGTTGTGGATATTTTCCCTTTCCCTCAAATACTGAGAATTACAGCGAGATGTGTGAGAGCAGAGGGTCACAGGACAAATAAAGGACAATTATTGGCCCAGGCTGGGAGATTTAGAGCTGCAAAGTATCCCTAATTACAATAATTCATTATCAGTTCAGCTCCTCACGTGTTGGACCTTGAGCTAAATTTGTTGAGCTGGGCTTTTCCTGCAGAGAATTCCCAAGCTCTGGGAGGTTCTTTGAGAAGCTGGATCTGTAGCTGGGCTATTCCATCAGAGAATTCCCAGGCTCTGGGAGGTTCTGTAAGGTTTGGATCTGCAGCTGGGCTTTCCCAGCAGAGAATTCCCAAGCTCTGGGAGGTTCTGTGAGGTTTGGATCTGCAGCTGGGCTATTCCAGCAGAGAATTCCCAAGCTCTGGGAGGTTCTTTGAGGTTTGGATCTGCAGCTGGGCTATTCCAGCAGAGAATTCCCAAGCTCTGGGACATTCTGTGGGTGTTGGATCTGCAGCTGGGCTTTCCCAGCAGAGAATTCCAAAGCTCTGGGAGCCAGAGATGCTCTGGGAGGTTCTGTGAGGTTTGGATCTGCAGCTGGGCTATTCCAGCAGAGAATTCCCGGCCCTGGTGCCGTTGGAGGCACAACTCTCCAGGATATCCTGGCATGAAGCACCCTCGGGTCTCTCTGCTGAAGCTTGGGGAGGTTTTATTCCTTTCAGTGAAGAGAATCAGCCTGAAACAGCTCCTGACTCTGCCCCAGCTCCTTCAGGAGTCCCTGCTCCTCCCATTCCCGCCGTGCCAGGAATGCTGGAGCGCACAGGCAGCAGGAACAGCAGCCCGTTATTTTTGCATTTTTTTGTCTCCGTGGCCTTCCTGCCTTCCCTGAAGGAGGGTGGCTCCTGTCACCAGAGCCACCGCGGCCTCCAGCAGCTGAGGTCACCTCTGGGGCAGGGATTCGTGAGCTGTGCCTGGGATCAGATGGCTCTGAGTGCCTCTGGATCCGTTCAGGGAATTCCCAGCTGGGCTGGTGATCCTGGGAGTGCGGGGGGTTGGTGGCAGCCACCACCAGAGGGGAGCAGGAGGGGTTTGGAGGAGGAGCTGCCTCGGATTCCTGTGAGGTTTAGTGGAGCCTGAGCTGCAGCAAAGCCACCTGTCCCAAATGGGGACACTGAGGGACCAGCAGCAGCCTGGCTGCCCCTCCCTGCTTGAGAAAAGTCCTGCAACTTTAGGATAGCCAAGGATGCTGATTTTGTAACTTTCTGGAGCTAAAAATGGATCTGTTTTAGTCCCAGCAGAACTGAGCATGATATCCTGGTGCCCTTGCACACACAAAATACGGAGAGGAAGTGTTCGGGGCAGGGACCTGGGAAATGTCCCAGTGTTTTTATTTTTAAGGGAAATATCCTGAAGTGTTAGTGCAGGAAGGGGTTTCCTGAAATCCGGGGGGAATGCTCTGTACTCTCCTGATTGTAGAATCACAGAACTGTTCAGGTTGGAAAATCCCTCTGAGTTCATCCAGTCCAACCACTGATGCCACCAAGGGCACCAGTGATGGCTTCTAAATCCCTCCAGGGCTGGGGACTCCACCACTGCCCCGGGCAGCCTGCTCCAACTCTTTCCATGAGGAATTTATTCCCAGTATCCAGTCTGAACCTCCTCTGGCACAACTGGAGTCCATTCCCTCTCTTCCTGTTACTCTGAGCATGTCGGGTTTTCTCTGCAGCCAAACTCCCCCAAATCCACTTCGAGGTCACCTCGAAGGAGGAACCAGGATCTCTTCCCGTTCCTTGGGGGTTATTCTGGCTCCCAGCACCCCGTTCTGCCCCGGGAAGGGAAGCTGAGGGAGCAGGGACACGATCCCTTGCAATTCAGCTGCAATCACCCACCTCTTTCTTCTGGGCCACGAGAAAACTGTGCTGGGACAGCTTTGAGCCAGCATGGATCTGGAAATTCCAAGTGCCAGCCCCTCAGTGCCATCAGCAGCCTCTCAGGGGACTTTAGTATTTATTTTCCATCCTGTTTGCGCACTCTTCCCCTCCTCCACAGCCTGGACCTTCCGCCTGCACAAACCCCGGCCCGTTCTGCTCTCTGTGCGTTGCCTCTGCGAGAATTCCACGGGAAACTTTCCAAGCAGGGCTCGTTTCAGCCCTCAGGGGAGGCAGCCAGACCGGGGGCATTTTCCATCGCTGCCTTGGGAGCTGCTCTCGTCCTCCTCCTCCTCCTCCTCCTCCCACCAGCTCTGCATTCCTGGGGGAGAATTCCGAGGAGCCGGTGGGTTTCCATCCCTGCCTTCCTCATCTCCCGGCTGCTCTGCTGCTCCTGTCTCTACTCTCACCCACGAGCGGGGAAAACCTCAGGGAGCAGCGGGATCCCATGGCCTGGGCAGGAACCCAAAAAGAATCACACAGGGGATTGGATGCTGCTTAAGATATGCAAGAGTGTTCTCTAGTCATAACTATATTTTTT
>VZRO01005679.1:0-11699 GCA_013397915.1 Daphoenositta chrysoptera
GCATCCAGGTGGTTCTTGAATATTCTCAGTGAGGAATATTCCATAACCTTTCTGTCAGTCTGTTCCAGTGCACTGCCATCTGCACAGTAAAGAAGTTCTTCCTCATGCTCAGGTGGAACTTACTGTGCATCAGTTTCTGCCCATTACCTCTTGTCCTATTGCTCAGCACCACCAAAAAGAGCTTGGTTCTTGACATGCCCTGCTTTAGATAATTTTTAAGGTATTTTTTATACTTCTTGGGGCTGAACAGGCCCACCTCCCTCAGTGATTCATCATAAGGGAGATGCCCCCATCCTCTATTTGTCTTTTTTCCCCTCCTTTGGAACTGCTCCAGGAGCTCTATGTCTTGCTTTTACTGAGAAGCCCAGAACTGGGCACAGCACTCCAGATGTGGTCTCACCAGGGCTGAGTAGAGGGGCAGGATCACCTCCCTCGACCTGCTGGAAATGCTTTTCCTAATGCCCCCCAGGACACCACTGGCCTTGTTGGCCACAAGGACACACTGCTGGCTCATGGACACCTTGTTGTCCACCAAGGCCCTGAGGTCTTTCCCCACAGAGCTGCTTCCCAGCAGGTCAGCCCCAGCCTGTTGTGGTGCCCAGGGTTGTTCCTCCCCACATGCAGGACCCTGCACTTGCCTTTGTTGAATTTCAGAAAGTTCCTCTCTGCCCATCTCTCCACNCTAATGACAAGCCTCCAACTAGATGCTGTGCTGCTGATCATGACCTTCTGGGATCTGCCACACAGCCACTTGTCAATGCACCAAGGTTCTTGGACCTCTCAACAATTGTAAAAAATGCTACTGAGACAAGTTGGTGTAACAATGCATGCAGTCAAATCACCTGCTTGAATTTGGTTCTTTTAAATTTTTTGCAATCATAGTGTTGTTCTTATAACATGTTTGGGTTTAGGGTAGGAAATACATTACTTTGCAATTTAAGGGGTATATAGTGATGGCAGAATGGGTTAGTAAAGGAAGTACAGGTCTCAACAGGAATTCTCCAAACTCTTATCTCCAAACTTTTGCTTTTGTGTCCTTGGACAATCAATTTGCACTCACAGTATGTCCTTTTCTCCTTTTAGGTAACATAAATACCTCAAATGGACAGCATAGTATCAGCTAATTTTTGGCTGCTCACTGTTCCACTGCTATGAGGTTCTAACTGCAACTCTGGTTTCTTGTTCCAGTGAATTTTGTATCTTCAGAACTAATTTCTGGTTGGCTTGACTAGTGGAAAGAAAAAAAAGTGAGTCCTCAAACTGGCATAAAATGTTAGGGAAGGTTGATCTTAGTTGTCCTATTAGAGCACATTGAGCAGAAGAAGAAATCTTTTTTTCCCTTCTAGGTACCACTGCCTGTATTGAGCGCAAACACATGGAGAGCATAGATTTTAATTATTACTTTATTTTTCTGAAACTGAAAAGTTTAGGTCTGACTTGAGAAAGAGCAATATCATTTATAGCACAGGTCCACGGTGTGAGTGGTATATGAGTAGGATTACAATGTAATGGAGCTTGGAGTTTAAAATGCATGCATTCACAGTTATAACTGTGAGAAGCCAGAGTAATAACTGCTTTTGTTTCACCCTTGACATTTAATGGTACATCTGATTTTCTGTGCCCTGAAGTCCCCTCATGAATTCTGCCAGTTGTACTTCTATGATGATTTCAGAGGTGAAGATTTATTCACATTTCAAAACTCAATTTAAGAAGTCAGGCTTTTGTAAAGTTTCTTCAGGGTTTTTATCTTTTTTTTTTTTTCTCTTTAATCAGATGCTAAAGGATATTGAACAAATTTACCCTCAAGTGCGAAAACAGAAGCCACCTGACAAAAGATTCCAGATGTTTGGTCTTGCCTGGATTAGCCTCTGGTCTCGGCTTTCAGCCCATCTGTCAGGTTAGCTTTGGTGAAGAAGGTGAATGCTTGTCAAACACAGAGGTACTACAGGGTGAGGTAACTCAGTGGCTTCAGGAAGACCTTCCTTTGAGCTAAAATGCTACCTGCAGAGCACGGAAATATGCATGTTTTACTTCTATAGGTCAGTAACCCAATGTAAGAAAATAACAGTGAAGTGATGGACTAGCTGTCTTTTTATCTTTGAATTTAGTCTATTTCAGCATCTCAGGTAATGATGTAAATCAGATGGGGTTATTTGTGATTGGATGTGACAAAGAGGCAAACTGGGGATGATTTTGTCATGAACACCACCTAAGAAACACATAATTCAGTTCTGTACTAGCAAGGGAATTGTGAGTCCTGGCATACATATTGCAGAGCTGCTCAGCTATTTGGTGTACAGCACATAGTAAGTTGAGTGGTCTAAATGAAAGAAAGGGTTGGCCAAAATAGGAAAGCTTGCCACACTCCACTGTGAGTGCAGATTTACATTAAATGCTGCCTATCAAATAGTTTACGTGCTTCTTCTCATGGTTCTTTAGATACGCTTGAAGAAGACCGACAAATAGTGTAGCTCATGGTGTGAGGAGCCATAAGATGTGGTGTTGGTAGTCCCCTCAACAAAATCTGCTTTGATGCTTATATATAAACATTTGCTTGTTCATGGAATCATAGGCTATCACAAGTTGGAAGGGACCCATAAGGATCATCAAGTCCAACTCTCTTCTCCTTGCAGAACTAACTAAAATTAAACCTTAGATTAAGAATGTTGTTCAATTTCAACTTGAACCCTGACAGGCTTGGTGCCCTGGCCACTTTCCTGGGAAGTCTTTCCCAATGACAGATCATCCTGTCAGTTGAGATGTTTAACAGTGTGCTTGGTCTTTCCCTCTTGAGTTATTTTCAACAGAAAAGGCAGCTGATTTTTAACACTAGACCTGAATAGTTCATGTTCATATATAGTGGACTCAGTAAAACAGAAAACTCTACCCACATCTCCAAAAAATTCTTTTTATTTACCATCATAGATTTTCTGTTTTAAAGATTCATAGTGCTTTATCTTGATGTTGTAGATTAACCCTGGTAGGCAGCTAAGGACCACACAGACTTTTCCTCACTCCTCCCACCTTCCCCATGCCCAGTAGAATGGTGGAAGAGAAAAGGAAGACTGAAAGCAAGAAAACTCATGAGTTAATATTAAAATTGCCTGATAAGCTAATGGAATGTGGAAGAAGAGAGAGAGAAAGAAAACAAAACAAAACAAGTGATACAAAGGCAGTAGCTCACCATCTCCCATGTGCAGACTGATGCCCAGCCTGCCATCAGCTGAGAGACTTTGAGTTGTTGCCCCAAAGCAGTGCACATAAACCTGGAGTAAACTGAAAAATGAGAGAAACATTGCTAAAGACCTTTGGTTCTTCATGTACAAACATGAAAATCCATTACTTTTTAATAATACCAGCACGTACTTATCAAAGATATCTGAATAGAGAGCACAGACTTAAAAAATTACTTAAAAAAAAAAATAAAAAGAGTAAGATTAGTTGTCCCTTGAAATGCAGAAGTAACTTTATGAAGATACATTTCACAAAACTTATTTTGGAACAGAGCTTTCCCACAGACACCAAGGTTTACAGTAAGTTGTTTTATTTGGCTTACCAAGGGTGTCAAGCTAGGATGAGATTGGAAACTTCTGCTATATCCATGTGAGTTTCACTAAAATTTGCTCTTGACACCTGCTGAGTACTGTAGCGGAGGATGAAGTAGAGTTACTCACAGCAAACATCATCTGGGATGTCTGTTTACAAGTTCTAAATGATTACTATTCTAGATACTTGAAAAGGTCACAAGGCACTCAGCAGTAAATTCAGCCTTCTCTGTTTATTCTTGAGACTGCAATTCTTTCACCAAGCTATGTGTGTGCTTCAAGTGAGAACATTAGGCTTAAGGTTGCTTTTTAGTGCTAAATGTTTCAATCTCCTTTGCAAATAGGCATTCTTATCTCTAAGAGATTAAAGAGGGATGTACTAGGGGCAAACCATGGACATTCAGGAAAAGACATAGACTTGAGAATATAGCTACCGAAGTGTGCTCACCTATACCTTTTTCTCTTTGGGAATAACTTGGCAGCTGAACAGCAACATCCTCATTGAAACATTTGATTCCTATGAATTCATTGCTTTCTACCTGGTGCTTATAATCTATTCCTGCACACATGAGCTGTTTGCACTTAAAATTCTTTTTGCCTTCCTGACTGGCAACTAGAAATTCAGGCTGCAGAACTCTAGCTCAGTCTGGAAGCTGCCTTCAGTCAATTTATGGCCTAATTTTATGCCAAAATGGGAATTGTAAAGCCTTTTGAAAATCCACTGTGAAAAGAACCCTTGGCGTATGCACATCTTATACATTGTAGGCCATTCGGTGATATGTGTTGTTTATTCTTTCAGAACATAATAATGTGTCATGAAATAATAGTGTCAGTATGGGTATTATGAAAAAAACCATCTGAACTCATCATTGGCTAAAGCAACTGGAAATTATTGAAGCTGCTGATATACTGCATGCATCTAGCATAATCTCAGTGTATAATTAAGATCTTATGAGGAAAAATCTTGATTTAAATACCAAAAAAACCTCCTCTGATTGTCTGTAACTCTCTGCCAATAGTGGTTCTTGGTCTAACACCATATAGAGGTTTTTGCAAGCATTTCAATGCTATCCATTGACAAAAGTATTTGGTACATTCAGTAAGAGGAGCCTTTTAACACATGCAGAATACTTGTATTCCTAAAGTGTGTTTTATTTACTTAAGTTCATGAGTGTGAATAAAATATTGGTAAAACAAGTGGATTAGGGCCTCATAATCTTTTAAAGGCTGATCTTGGAAAGATATTTACAGGCTGTTGAACAGTAAACATTTAAAATTCCAGGAAGAGCCCAAGAAGTTCTGTGACCTAAAATGAATTACATTGTCTAGGAAAGTTGAAAGTTAAGTCAGTTTAGCATTAGAATAATTTCTGTGTTTTACTTCCTGTGCACAATTTACTTTCTGCAGAGTGATGTGAAACCATGCAATAAACCTGCAGTCTGCTTGGCTGATGTTGCAGGTTCCAGTTTATGTCAGCTTTGATAGGTGCACTTAAAACATTTTGATAACATGACATTCCCCAATGTCCAAATACAGCTGAAGCAGAGTGCACCAGCTGTTACTTTGACTGGTGATCAAGAATCTTCCAGATAAAGACAATCTCATGTAAATCTGCCATGAAAATGGAAATCCTCTGATGTGACGCTATATTTTTCCAATTACAGTGTGATGTAGAGGAAAGTCAAAGCAAGCATACCTGAAGGCACACATAAATAAAAGTTGTTCTGAAAATGAAAAAAATAGTGTCCCCATTAGGATGGAGTCCTATCTTTCTGATAAAATTGTTCTGCCAGCTAAATCATCAAGAATTTCAAGAGCAGATAGACTTTTTAAAGTTTAGTGTATTTGTAGAATGTCTGCTGATATGTGAAAGAAAATTATTTTCTCTCACCTTCCACAAATTGCTGTTCCTTCCCTTGACTCCTTGGCTGCATAAAGTTTATGTGGGCAGATGTTCCCAGAATTCCCCTCTCTGCATGGGACCTCTTTACAACCCCAGCAGGCAGCCAGATTTTGCAGTGCAACCTAAACATCGAGACTTAAACTGCAAGCAATCTGTTACACTCTAGCTAAGGAAATAAAAGTTCTTCAGCTGTCAAGGAGAGATGTATTAGTTTGGCCATGCCTAAAATGCTTTGGGAGGTTTTCTGAAAATAAACATGCCAATCTAGCTATGAGCCCTGTCGTATGGGGAGATTTGAAAACGTATGGCTTTTGTTTCCAAATTTAATGCAGCCAACAGGTAGAACCAATTCAAAAGGACTTTCAGTTTTTCCTAAGGGGCTGGGGAGTTCATTAGAAATAATTGCACATATACTCTGCTGGAGTTAACAAATGCTCAGCAAGCTATTATAGTGTGTAACAGCAGCCTATAGTAATTTAGGGATACTGAACAGCCTTAAGATTAACCACATTCCTTGATCTTGAATTTAGAAATTTCTCTTTATTTTTTAAGCTATTTCTTGATAAATTGTCATTTAGACTGAACTGTTTGCATACATTTCTTATACTGTTAGATGAACCAAAACAGGGCACCAGTTTGAATCAGCCTGTTCACCCCTTACTTCTGATCAATGTATCTACTTCCTTTCTGGCAAGCATTCAAATTCTGAATTTTAAATTTTTAATCTATATTGTCATAAGTAAGAAGGAGAACATGTTAGACCATCATTTTTGTGTCAAGCTGAACTTAAATTTATCTTCTCACTTCTGTATCCCTGACCAAAGATAATTCTAAGGATCATAACTAGGGATCATTAAAAAGCCCCATGAATGAAATGTTATAAGAAGTAAGGTCTCCCTGATGCAGGTAGGATATCAGCTGCTTTTGTAGCTGGAAATGCTGTTCTTCTTTCTGGCCTTTGCAATTCTGTCAGTATCTGGTAGATGTCCTTTGCCCACTAACTCAGAAACAATAAATATACTGATTGAAAGCTTCAGGCAATTCCAACCACTGAAATACATTGTAATATGGAATCTTATTCCTCAGGCAAAATACAAATGTTCTATTTTAGAAAGCTCATTGCTGTCAATTCCACTGCCCCAATGCCCTCCCCCTCCTCTATTGCCAGCTTTTCATTTATAGCAGCTTGACAAATTCTGTATGCAAAAGTATGCATCTCAGCACACTGGCAGAACTTTCTCTCAGCTAGGTATATTTCCTTTATTTTTCCCTTCCCCTTGACTTTCCCCTTCCCCTTCCACATTGCTTGATGAAATGTGAGGATATTCTTTTTTGCTTATTTCTGTATTTTTCTTGCCAGTTTTCTTCACCTCAGTGCATAGATTATCATTATCTTTCTTTGTGAAAAAAAAAATAACCCACAGAAATGTTCTCTTCATTTGCGTAATGTCTGTTTGTTTTCAGTAATTTGTGAATTTCGTAAGGACTTGTAGTTAAGAATATTCTGCCATAAACCTGATATATTTAATAAAGTTTATTGATGTTTCCTAGGAATAATACAGGAAAATTACATCAGAGGCTGTCTTCCACTAACCAGTTACATTCTCAATCTGCAGCAAAAATTCCCTTTCTCTGAAGACAAAGCTTATAGGTCTCACAAACTACAATGTTAGACCCCAGTAAAGTGCAAGGAAAGGACGAAATATTTTCAGGAAAATGTTACCTCACAAAATCTCAATCGTAAGTTCTTTATCTAAAAAAAAATTTTGGTTTTTCTTAAAGATTTTATTTTTTCTTGTTTAAGACATTTTCCCAGGTTTGAGGAAATTTTCCTTTCTTTTGGTCAGGGAAGGCTTCTCCTTGACATTTTAGACTTGATATTTGCAACTGCAGCACATGTTCTAGCATATTTCCTCTAATTCCCATTCCCTCAAAGGAAAATTGGAAGCAACACATTCCTTCACCTCATGCTTTGTCTGAAAGAAAGCAATCTTATCCTTTATATTTTTTAATTACCATATTTTAAAAGTAATTTTATAATTAAACCAGTAATGAGAGCAGATATTTTATAAAAAAACACTTCTATTCAAAAAATACAAGTTTTTCAATATCAGTTCTTTGCTTTCAATATTGTTGATATTCTCTTGGACATGTGTCCCTTCCAACTCATTTCTCTAGAGATTTTACTTGCACTATATGATATTCTGTCTGGCAGTTTTTCCTCAGAAACTGAATTAGTATCTTAAGTGTTGGCCCCTTCCTTCATGCGAACATACACTAGGAAAATGCTCTTATTTAGTAGGTAGCACCTGGGAAGAGCTGGTGTAGCTAGACATACACAAAGCTCCCTTTACCATAATAATGGTGCTAATTTTTCTCTGCTGACTGGCCGTCAATTATATCAAGACCAGACCTAAATATCCTGTGGAAAAAAAAAAAAGAAGTCCTTCTAGCACCTCCTCTGCCGAGTCCTTGTGGCCACTTCGAATTCCACATTGAATGTTACTGAAGCTATGCCTTTCCCATGAGGACTGGCCACTCCACGTAGCAGCCAAAATAGAAACCCAACCTTTAAAAAAGAGATAAAGAAACAGTCAAGCTGGGCCATATCCATTTAGCTGTTTTCATTTGTTAGAATGTTCAATCATGTTCTGTTGGGAGATGTGGGTTTTCAAGCTGGTTTATCACATCAGGGTTGTGGTGTTTTGTGTTTCTGTCAGCATGTAATTGGACGTTGCCAGTAGCACTTACAGTTACTTGGCGCAGATGATGATCCAAATCACTGCTTGTAATCTGACACATCTCAAAGGACTTTCTAAGTGTTTTTTGGGAGACAGCTGGCTAGGTTAGGTTGACCCACTGAACTTTTTTATCTCTAAAAGGTGCTTGAAGGATTAGCAGCAGCTGTAGGCGAGTGTTATCCTTTAGACATTGTGTGTCTCAGTACGTAACTCTAAATGTGGCTGCTCACAATACATGCCAGGTAACAAAGGTCTTGAACTGTCAACTATCAGAAATAGTCAGTGACTAAGTACTCCTTCTCTTCTCTGTAGAGCCAAATCTATACAGGTTATATCCTTCCCTAACAAAGATTTTTAAAAAACATTTGACTCCAATTTACTATCAGTTCCCAACACAGCACATCCCTTGCTCGTTTTCAGACACAGTTAGATGTCTACTTGTGTTAGATAAGGTGACAGATATACTTCCCATTCAATAGTGATAGATGGAAATATCGTGCTACTAGCCTTTACTTAGTACAGCAGGCAGTTTCTCATGGGTAGCTATAAACAGGCAGGCCAATTTAGTTCTCTTTAGGACAGCTATGCTACTTGCAGGCATGTCATGTTGTCACTTTACATGACAGCCTTTCTATGTTGCTAGTTGCTGTGCTGACAATTAAGATGTGGTACTGTTCTCCTAAAAATTTGCCAGATATTCCAAGTTTGAGTTGTTTTACTTTTTACACACAGAATTTTGTTACTATTTTGCCTAAAAACCATCACAAACACCCAAATACCCATATATTGAGCAATGACTAAGAAACAAATTCTTGTATCAAGTTTATACACCTACAATTTCTGTTATAGGCCACTGCATCAGGACTAGTATAATGTATTTGTTTTCGACCTTGTAATGTCAGAAGTGACCTCTGATGCATTTTTTGTTTTTACAGACTTGTTTTGGACTGTTTTGTGCAGCGCTATTATTGATCATATCACTTATGAAGTGTTAAGTTCCTTTTATGAAGTCACTGCACACTTCACTGCAACTCACAGCAAAGACAAGAATGAGAGATATTCAAAACTTAAGGAATGGAAACTGAAACCCAACTTAGTTAAACATTTGGATAGAGGTCTGTCTGACAGCAAATGGAGAAGGTGGCAATGAAGGGTGAGAGAATGAGCAGTAAGCCATAAGGAACCACAGAAACCACACATGGGGGTTGCAGCAGTGGGAATGCTCGGTGTGCTGTGCAGTGGATGGTCAGGACATTTGAAACTGTAATTGAAGTAACAATCTCCAGTTTTGTGATTCCTTCAGTGTTCAGGGAAATGGGATGTTGTGTTCTTTTCAGATAACTCTGCTCCTCGTTGGCAGAATGCATTCATCACTCTCATTTTCCCCTGTACCCTGCTCATGGAAGTCCACACAATGACCAGCTGTGCAGGTTGGAGGGGTTAGTGTTATTCAAACACCTCAAACTGAAAGCCTGCTATACTGGGCATTGTGCACAAGCAAGAGAGATGGACTCCTGTTAGTCTGATCTTCTAGGCTAGAAAAGTGTTTTGCCAAAGTCATGCAGTATGTTGTCATACAGCAGCAAAATCCATGCAACTACTTACTGTGCAGAAAAGAGACATTTCTTTTCACTTTCTGCATGCTTGGTTCTAGCTTTTATTTCCACGCTACTGGTATGTAGAAGATTTTCTGTTGGTCATTCTTATTGCTCAATAAATGTGAAAGGTCTTATAGATAGTTTTCTATCTTCTTTCATTGCCCTTTTCATTGTTATAAGTTCAATTGCCAAACAGTTCCCACAGAAAGCATACTTAGGAATAATCTTTACCTTATTACAGGTATTTTACAGAGTGGTAGGACACCTATTTGGGAAGAAAAATGCCGAAAAGAGACACAGCTTGGTGCTTGCAGCATTGCCTTAGGATGTAAGAGATGCCTGAATTCCTCAGATTGAGAGGTGCTTCCTCAAGCTTCCCATATCCTGAGGTCAAAGTGACTGTTCTGTGTATTTATTCAATAGTGTTTTTAACAGGAAAGACTTTGTGGACTGAAAGAGGAGGAATGATGACTGTTCAGTGCTCTGGTGTCTCCCAGAATTTGTGTGCTTATTTTATACTTAAGTGGGGTATCCAAAACACCACAGATTTAAGAGATGCCAAGAAAGAAAGTTTTCATCTGACATTTTATAGTTGGTTTTTTTCCTGACCTTACTTGGAAACTGCTCGTGTAGGATTGTGGAAATGGAAACTGAGATACAAGGAAAGGGAAGTGCCTCACACATTTTAAAGGTCAAAGAAAGTTTTCCTTGCCTCTCTGACAAATAGTATGGAATGGTTCTTACTTCATTCAAATTGTTAGCATGCCTTCCACTGAAGGTTTTACAGGAATAATCATTTGGTTTGGTGTCTTTTAAAGTAGGTCTAGTTATATGAATGATTACTTTTACTTCCTATGAAAATGTGGTGTTTTCCCAGTTTTTATCAGTGTGGGGCAACATTTCTGATCTGGTGTAATGCTTAAAATCACCAGATCTATTTTGCATTGATTGACCACTAAATAAACTTAGACAAAAGCCATCTATACCAGAGCTGGACAATTCAGAATCATTAATCAAAGTGTGTTTTTGTTACTGTTTTACTGCCTCACCCTGCTATTAACTTGTCACAGCTGGGTTGCTTTTATGTTTTCACACACTGTGTGATGGATTAAACTAGTTAGCTGGCTAGATAGATTATATGCATTAACACTTAGCCAGTGCTTGAGCAAAGCTGTTAAGTCATAAGGCTTACCTTATATAAAGCTTTAAAAGATCTGATTTTCTGTGCTTTACTTTGTGTTCATTATTTTCTCTAGCCATGGCTAAATAATGGAAGTAAAGGCACATTTGAATTGAAACATCTGATTTTATTTCTCAGGAGGTTCTTACTAAAGTTTAATGGATGGTATCATTGAGCTTCCACTCTTTTCCACAGTCACATTCTTATTTTAAACAATACTACTTATAAATTCCTGAATGAACCTAATTCAAATTGGAGTCAGTTTGCTGCTTCTAATTCTTTTCAGGAGTTTGGCAGCATTTTTACTCTTCAGGTTGTTGATTATGCTACCTTGTTTCACACAGCTTAGTTGTCCGTCATCCCACAAATTCACTTATATGGAAGTTTTTGGGCGAAGTCCTGAATATTTAAGATTTATGATCCTAGGAACTTTACGAACAGCAACCATGAAATATGCCACCCAGTAACTAGTCGCATGGGCGCCTCTAGCTGTCCTTATTCTACCCTGGATATATAAGTTTTGATTTAAATATTTATTTTGAACTGATGTTTATGTATGTTGCATTCCACTGCGGGGAACTTCGAGGAGTTCTTTTAAAAATAGATGGTCCAGAACGGAATTACGTCAACTGAGACTAACATTTTATCTGAGAACTGTTTACTGGTAACGAAAAAACAAGAAGGAGTTGCCCTACTAGAGAGGGCTAGGAAAGACAGAAAAGGAGGAAGGAA